>LGRX02027947.1:0-26361 GCA_001247695.2 Cymbomonas tetramitiformis
GTCTTACGCGTACGTGGGTCGCAAGGCTGAAAAACCGGACCGTCATAGAGATATGGCCAATGAATCCAAACTCGGTCTCGTGGTGCCATGTGCATCGAAAACAATGTAACACATGCGCTGAAGGGTCACTCGACCGCTGGGGTGGCTTGGAGCCCCATGGATCCGCCGATTTCGAAGGCGGGGCTAGGGCAGGATATCTCTATGACGGTCCACCCCCCAGAATTGGTGGGACGACAGGTAGGGTGCAGTTGGCGTGCTGTAGCGGCGTGTAGCTCGATGGCCAAGGCAAGATGCATGGGGGGGATGACGAAGGACATCAGGGGGGATGTGGGCCTACCGCGCCTTGCCCACATGGAGGCTCGGCACATTCCTAATTCTAGTGCAAAAGGTTGTTGATGTAGACCGTGGTAGGTGGGGGCATTGAAGGGGGTGTGGCCCGAGCATGGTTGCGCTGACGGAGCAGGGCGTAGCGAGCGAACCGCTTCGATTCGTGCGGCGCGCGAGGTGTCCCAACACACTAGCAGAGTGGCGAAATAATACTTTTGGGGTGGTTGGCGGGGGGGCAGGGTGGGGAGGTTCGAAATGCAGGCCGGCTCTCAGGGTTCGGGTCTTACGCGTACGTGGGTCGCAAGGCTGAAAAAAACCGGACCGTCATAGAGATATGGCCAATGAATCCAAACTCGGTCTCGTGGTGCCATGTGCATCAAAAACAATGTAACACATGCCCTGAAGGGTCACTCGACCGCTGGGGTGGCTTGGAGCCCCATGGATCCGCCGATTTCGAAGGGGGGCTAGGGCAGGATATCTCTCTATGACGGTCCACCCCCCAGAATTGGTGGGACGACAGGTAGGGTGCAATTGGCGTGCTGTAGTAGCGTGTAGCTTGATGGCCAAGGCAAGATGCATGGTGGGGATGACGAAGGACATCAGGTGGGATGTGGGACTACCGCGCCTTGCCACATGGAGGCTCGGCACACCCCTAATTCTAGTGCAAAAGGTTATTGATGCAGACTGTGGTAGGTGGGGGCATTGGAGGGGGTGTGGCCCGAGCATGGTTGCGCTGACGGAGCAGGGCGTAGCGAGCGAACCGCTTCGATTCGTGCGGCGCGCGAGGCGTGTCCCAACACACTAGAAGAGTGGCGAAATGATCCTTTTGGGGTGGTTGGCGGGAGGGGCAGGGTGGGGAGGTTCGAAATGCAGGCCGGCTCTCAGGGTTCGGGTCTTACGCGTACGTGGGTCGCAAGGCTGAAAAAACCGGACCGTCATAGAGATATGGCCAATGAATCCAAACTCGGTCTCGTGGTGCCATGTGCATCGAAAACAATGTAACACATGCCCTGAAGGGTCACTCGACCGCTGGGGTGGCTTGGAGCCCCATGGATCCGCCGATTTCGAAGAGGGGCTAGGGCAGGATATCTCTATGACGGTCCACCCCCCAGAATTGGTGGGACGACAGGTAGGGTGCAGTTGGCGTGCTGTAGCGGCGTGTAGCTCGATGGCCAATGCAAGATGCATGGTGGGGATGACGAAGGACATCGGGTGGGATGTGGGGCTACCGCGCCTTGCCACATGGAGGCTCGGCACACCCCTAATTCTAGTGCAAAAGGTTGTTGATGTAGACTGTGGTAGGTGGGGGCATTGGAGGGGGTGTGACCCGAGCATGGTTGCGCTGACGGAGTAGGGCGTAGCGAGCGAACCGCTTCGATTCGTGCGGCGCGCGAGGTGTCCCAACACACTAGAAGAGTGGCGAAATAATACTTTTGGGGTGGTTGGCGGGGGGGCAGGGTGGGGAGGTTCGAAATGCAGGCCGGCTCTCAGGGTTCGGGTCTTACGCGTACGTGGGTCGCAAGGCTGAAAAAAACCGGACCGTCATAGAGTTAAGCGATTTTTTGAGATTTTTTCCCGATTTTCAGATATTGTCCGGAGGCTCTGATATCATTTGCGGGAGGTCGAAATGAAGGTTTCCCAAATGTGCCAAACTTTTTCAGCTAGAGCTACTGCGGATAGCCATTACAAACAGAAGTCCTACTTACCACACGGCCAACTAAGAGTGTGTTGCCCTGTATTCCGTTTTGAATATATGCTTCTCTCGTGCATTGTACACAAGAGTACCGTAGTGCAAGCACATTTGGCCAAATACTTCAGGCTTCAATTCAGCATATGCGCAGAAAAACACTGAATATCACATGATACATAATACAATTAAGTATATTCATAAATACCGAAATCAACCGAACATCTTACAGACGTCCAAGTCCGTATATACGCATTCAAGATTGTGCATTGGACTTTTACTGCATATGCATAGAACGAAAACACTTTTTCTTCTTGTGCTGGTTATGGTTAAACTGCAATTTTGGTCCCCAATTTTAATCGTTGAAAATGTAAACTCGGTGGGTGGTCTAAACCCCTAAACTATATTGTGGCTACTTCAATTTGCATGCACCTACAAAGAAACCATAGGGATGCCATAATGGCATCCACCACATCCTACTAATGAATAAGGAAGCTAGAAATGGATTGAAATACAGCTTTGTGATGGCAAGGAAAGCCACCGATTACAATACACACGAAATCTTAATTAGGTAAAGATGACGCCGATTTCCAATTCCTCATCTCATCATATGGCCTGTTGAGCAATGAAGAAGAGCAAACTCAGTATACTAGTAAACCTGTCAAATCTTGGCACATCACCTTCTTTCCCAAGTTGTGTTGAACTGTGAAGACAAACAAAATGTTGCACTTTAAACATTGGACAAAGCAGGTATACAGCAGACAAAGTAGGAATATGCATTTTGTGCCAAGTGATGCTAAGAAATGTGCGCCGAAAGTGCAGTTCTGTCGCATGTAGAGTTAGCAAGCCGATGCGGTGTGAGAGCAACAAATAGATGACATAGCATGTCCTCATATAGAATGGCACCACCTCTTTTCAAGACAATTCGTAGCTGTGAAATGAACTAACGATAATGCTCTGGCCAACAGCACGCTTTGCGGTACAATCATAGCAAATTACCTGAGCCAAGATACATGTTCAAGTTTGTTCTCAAACAATGATACATCATCTTGGAACTCTTTTTTTACTCTCCGCTGTTCTCGCGAGAGTGTCCTGGAGACCGGTCCCATTTGAGCCATTAGGCATTCTGCAAGTTCTTGCGCCACGGCAAAACAAGGATGTAACACTACCAGGTCAACCAATATTAGTAGTTTAATGTGGGTGCAGTGCAGCCAATCTTCAATGGCTATCTGGTGCCAAAGGAATCGATCGAAGGATAAGCCACGCACATCCCTTCTGTGGGTACATAGTGCAGCCCACATTGCATGGCCATATGGTGCCCAAAAATCAGTCCAAGGATAAGCACACTGAACGGCATGAGATCGGCCAACAAAAGCCAGCCCACCATCATCCCAGTGGATGTGAGAAGCAAATCAAGTGCAGGACGGGGCCGTGGCAAGATACCACAAACTCATACATATTCCCAACCCAGATGCAAAGCAGCATGGAAACATGATACGATGTGACCGATCATCGCCCAACAACTGCTGGTCTCTGGGTTACGGAGTAAGCGGACCCTGTTGGCATGCCCCCCAGTGGCTCACAGTCGATGGTTGGGACCCGATGGTCCATGGTTATGCCATGAATGCAGTCACACCACACAGCATGGACACCCCATGACAAAAAATGAAAACATGCGGGCACCTAAGTGCTCCGCACAAAAACCAAGGGAAAACACAGAACGTGGACTTCACCACCCTCTGCCTCTCCTTGCAGCAAAGGCAAACGAATCCACCGAGCTCTCCAAGAGGCAGTGCCCGCCAGAATGGCACCACAGGGACAACCGCTTCCCAAAACCCACTTCCATCCAGCGGCCGTCCCCGTTCACAGCGATGCGCCAGTATGTATGTATGCATACACATACTGAACGGCATGAGATCGGCATACACATACATACATACTTACCTAGAGACGTGAAGAGCGCCCGAAGGCCCAGCCACCACATCAAGCAAACCACAATCAGAGCTTGCTTGCACAAGCTTGCTCGGTGTCAAATCACTCATGCCATGCAACATGCACACGACCGAAACTCCAAACATTTACGCACAAGCGAGGGATTCACCCACACCCTCTACCCGTATCCCCCCGGTGAGACGTGGACCTAGCCAAACGAATCCTCAATGCCGACATTCGCCAACCACTACCGCGGGAAGTACTAGCCACGTGTACCTTTTGTGTATGCGATAAGTGTTTTGGACATCCTTTGGTGACAGATCTCAAACCATTCAACATAATGAAGAAAAAGTTGCATAGCCACGTGATCAGGGAGGCATCGGCATGTCTTGAAGTACCTGAGGGGAGGTAACCTGTTCTCAATGTAGTCCTGGAGGCTACTCACCTGCATACAAGGGCAGACGCCAGTAAACACTCGCATCCATTTTACTTCACAATTCATGTTCTACTATCGTGTATATGTCTACACGGCAGGGGAGAAGTCCTGTCGCTATTGACCGGCTCCTACGATCCTCTCACCCAGCTAAAGCGCCGTTCACGGGAAAGAGCATGATGCTCAGGAGAACGAGCACCGGGTGGGGCACGAGAGCGCACCGTCACATTCAAGGAGTCTGGATCCTCCGCGTTATTGCTGCCGCCCAGAAGAGGCCCACTTCCGGCGCCACGGCGCCCGAATTTTGCCAAAACGCCGCTGTCCGCGGCCAAAGCATGGTGGTGGTTGTGACGGGAGATGGTGCGCATCTGTGCTTCATGTCGGAGGTACAGTTGGTACGCCTTGTACTGCTGCTCCCACTGTTGTACCTTCTGTGTATTTTTTTGCAGGATCTCCGATGCCTGCATTCCATCGCAGATGAGTTTGATGGTCAGCCTGGGGCATTCAAAAGAAACGCGCAGCGCCAGCTCCACAGCGACATACAGAACCATGGCTGTGGGCACTGAAATGTGACGTCAAGGAGTCACGGAAGTTTAGCACAGGTTTAAGAGAGAGAAACCGAGGGGCCCATGGCCATACGATGCATACATAGGCACCGCACGACGGGAAGAAGGCTCCACGAAGTCCGCCATGCAATGCAAAAGCAGTGTCATGCAAGCCCAGCGCCGAGCAGCTAGGTGAAAACTACATGAAGCCAAACGCCATACGATGTACAGAAAGTCACATGGGGGTAAGCGGCGAGCAACTTAAAAGAGAGCTGCAGGAGATGTCAACACCACATGTCTCTGCTGTGCAAAGTGAAGGAGTCCCAAGGGTTGACTAGTCTTATCGGCGTGACTAAAAGCAGAGCCGTGGTAGTGGCCCAACGCTATGCACAACGCATATAGAGCTGTGTGAGGTGAAGCCCATCCCCTTGTGACATGAAGGAGAGTCACAAAGGGGGCAACACCGGTGACTTGAAGGAGAGGAGCAGGACCCACCACCATGTGAAGTGCAGGGAATTTGTCGGTAAAGAGCCCCAAAGTTGAGGAGGCGCAGACCATGCAGCAACTACTTGTATGGAAAGCATTGCAAACCTTTACATTGATTAGATTACGCAAGGCCATAAGCACAGCGACCCTGGCTGGGACCTCACCACAGCTTGATATTGCTCCGGTTTCTTGACACCTCGGCGTGTAGTGCGCGTGTTGTATCTGACACATCCGACGATTCTCTCCGCACATAGATCTTAGGGCACCATGATGAGACAGCAGTGTGAAAAGACTGCTACGCCGAGTAAACGTCTTCCAGGCAGCCATGGCTTGCAAGGCATCAGGGATCTTCTCGTAACAACAACAATCAAAGGAAAGTCATGTTCCAACGGATCAAAGAAGTTTTAAGGATAGACAGAGGTGAAGCGAACTGTCGGCAAGAGAAGGCTCTGCCTAACAGCAAGGATGCAGAGTGCGGGAACTACCCCCGGCGTTCAAGGATGGCTTCAAAACGGGTTCTCTGAAACTGTGGCAGGAAGCTCATGAAACGGCGCATCGCCTTGAGATCTGTCACAGTTGTTCTGGAGTCTGCTAACTTGGCGGGAAGATTTTCGACGATGGAGACAGCGATCCTCGCGAGGCACTCAAATAGAGCAGGAAACAGCAGCGCATCGACGGTCTCTGCAGGCCGTAACAACCCCAGGGTGAACGAAACAACCAGTATTCGACGTTCCCGGGCGGGTCAATTAAAGTCAGAAGCCCCAGCTGCTACGATCGGTCAGCACTTCCTAACAAGCTGTTCAAACCTTTCGTAACGCAAACCAAGAAGTTTTGTACTTTTAACCTAGATCTATCTGAGCGTGCTTGTAGGTATATGAACCAAGGATCTCAAGCATCGAGGACTTTTCCCTGCTAGTATCGAGTGCTGGGGTGAACGGCATTATTTGGAAGGTCGAAATGATTCGGTTTCAGCATGTCAATCAGTGCTTCTCTCCCTGCAGATTCAGGCGTTCCGCCAGATATCTCGAACTCTCACATCAATCTCTGTATCAACGCTGGAGCATGGGCAGTGCTGGCAAGAAGAACCCGCCGAGAAATGCATAGCACATCCAGCGAAAAGTGCGCACTTTGAGTGGGATGAGGCAGTCGGGGACCAACCGTCTGCGTCGTTGTGCTTATCCACAAACCGAAGGGTCTCGATCAGCTGTCTCCTAGACAAAAGGACGGGATTCACCTGCGACACAATTGCATTTTCGGCTGTTTAGGACCGCCAGCAAACTTTCCGCCGGCGTCCCGAGGGGCGCCGACTGCCATATCACAGTGTGAACGGTCAGCAAGGTAAACAAAAGCTGCGGGTGAGTGTAGCAAGAAAAGAGGCGAAATAGTCCTTCCGGCCTGCATTTCTAGTAAACCCCGGCTAACGTTTGAGCGACTTGCAGTGACAGACCTGGAAATTGATCATGAACATGAGGAACTCGTCAATATTGAGGGTCGAATTGTTCTCCCTGACGCCTTTCCAGCTCACCAAGTTTGCAGAGATGTAATCCAATGTGGCATAGTGCGCGAATATCTTACGAAGCATAGCTTCATGGGTCCTCCAAAGCTCTAGATTACCTCTGTAAATCCATCAAGGTAAAACCACCACGAAGGTCAGATTTGCCCCTGCAGGGCTGTTCAAACTTTCCAGCAACAGATGACGTGCGATTCCGATAGCATAGCCTATAGGTCATACCACGGTGACGTACGGGAATGCGCTCCTTTAGACGGGCCGAAGGCAGATTCTGTATACCATCTTTCAAACTGAAAGAGCAGTGAGTGAACAGAAGGCGACGATAGAGTGTTTCCCTACCTTGTTAACAGTTCTTCGTACTCGAAGGGCTCGCCTTTGCTCTTCCCCAGAGGGCCGATGTGGGCGTCCACAAATGCCTGCCCGCCACAGCAACTCGCCTCTTCTCTTCAGCAGCTATCTAGTTGGGATCGTTACTGCATCGGAGCACAGGCTGTGCACTGAACCGATATACGGGTGCTCTACCGAAAATAAGATTTTTGGGCCTTGCCCGGATGCGTCAATGACCCTCCGTGATGAAATTTTGGATGGTCCGTCCGATATCCAGGGTCCAAACACACAACTCGCGGTCGAAAGCCCGGGGATTTCATGAATAGTCAATGTGCGCCGGCTTCCGGCGAGTGGTGATGACTCATAAATTTGGCATTTTGATTTTGATTACTCCGTCCACCACCTTATTTTCGGTGGAGCACCCATAGCCGTGTGTCTTGACCCGGCGTGCTGTAGCGTTAGGCCTCTTCAGCGAGCGCAATTCGGGACACGCGCGCGGTGGGGATATTGTTTTCACAGACGAGAGTATCTGCAATACATGCGGGAACTGCGGTGTATGAGCAAGTGATCAGCTTCAAGACCATGATAAGCAGGGCCGTTGTCTTAGCGCGTCTCAAGTTCGCACGGATATCTTGGAAGTGATTGATGCGGCGGCCTTCCGACAAGGGGCACAGCGTTTTAGGACCAAGGCGAGGTAAAGGCGGGGCGACTATACACCTGCATGAGCTCTTCCGTCCGTTTCTGCGATCACGGTACAACCACGATAAGAACTCAGAAACAGGGTTTCCACGTACATGAAGAGTCACATATAACCAGGAAGGTAGAAGTGTGCCACCATATTCAGGCAGGTCAGAAAAGACAAAATTTCGGCAAGAAGTTTTACGGCAGGTGCAATGTGCAATACTGCACGTCGGCAAGGAAGCCGTGCGAGGCGTGGAGGGGGGCAGGAAGAGGCACCTCAGGGAACTTCACGGCAGCAATGCTTTCGAGGACCTTTGTGAAACTGTGGAGGTAGAGGCCGTGCTCTGAGGGCGGTTTCTCTGTGGAGCTGCTTGTGGCATACTTGGAGAGTGCTTCTTGCTGGCGCTTCTCGTAGATGTCATCAATTTCGAGATAACCCAGCTTGTTGTCCAGAATCCCAGTATCACGGCACATACGCACGACTCCTGTAAATTGGGAACCACCGCAGGGATCCGGACTAAGCACCCCTGATTCCGCCCCGCTTGCAAAAACGTGGTTCTTACTGAAGCTGGGACAGGGCGGCGCAGAAGAGCATATCAGGAACCTGCTACGTGGCAATTCCTCTTCGAGTAGCTTGACCGCGGAATTTCCAGAAGGGGTGGGGGCACACTGGGGTTGCCGAAAGGCAATAAGTCGGAGTGAATGAACAGGGGAGGGGGTTGGGGCTTGTTCCCATCGATGCTCGAGGCAGTTCAGCTCACCAACGCAGGTGACGATGTCGGGCGAGGTCGCATCGCTGCCCGGCTGAATCTCTCCATACGCGGCGAAAGTGCGCGCGATGTGGTCTTCGATGGTCATTGTATTCTTCTTCTGCCAGAAACAAAAAATGCGGAGTGCACATCAAAGGCGGAATTGCTGGCCTAGACTGAGTGCTTGCCGCTTCAGATTTTGTATCACAGCACAAGAATATTCGTCTATGGCTTTCACGCTGTCAGTGCGGAGATGCCTCAGACCTAGCGGACGAGTGCGTGTGCTTCGGCCGAGGAGGCCATTCGAGAACTAATCGTGGATGTGAATCGGCGTTGCTGCAAGCGTGGGGAATAATGCAACCTTGTGGATTATATAGAGGGGCAATGAGAGATGTACTGTGAGGGGCAGTGAGCGATGCGCTGTCTGCCCAAACGACGCCGTTAAAAGCGAGCGTCCGTTGACGCGAGGCAAAGCAGTGGCAACGGACTATGCTTGCACTATCTCACTCCCGTCAAGGGTTTAGTCGCTGCAGTCACCCACCGCGTATAACTTTCTTCTGTAAACAAACCATGAGTTTCGTTCTCGTTGCTTTTGACTTTGCTCTTCTGCTTCCTTATTCAAAAACAGGGATGTGTCATCGCTTTCTTTATTGCGCCCATGAACGGCCGCTTTCTTCATGTATCTGCTCACAAATTGTACAGGGAGATATCGCAGTCAGGCAACGAGGCCTTCGAAAACCAAAGAAATTGTGCAAAGAATACTCCTGTGACCCACTTAGGCCGTGTAGGTTTGTATTACGGAGTCGCGTGGACTCAGTGTACAAAGACCGCGTGGGTGCACTCGTGTACTATGGTCAAGAAGCTACCACGTCTGCCAGGCACTGTTCCAAAACTAGCCCGCCCTGCAGCAGCGTGTCGTGAAAGATACACGCGAAAACCTGGAAATATTCCAGAAAAGGCATATTCGGCGGGCACAGGAAAGGCCAACACCTTTGGTGACTACTGTAGCAAAGCGCGTCGACGCTTTTTCCAGACTGCACAGGAAGAAAAATGAACTCAGTGAGAACTCAAGGTTCACGCTCGCAGCGTCGCGTCGCCACGTGGATGCTGCTCTTATATTGCACACAACCGACTCAATAGGCATCAGCACAGCAAGCGATAGAAGTATTCAACGGGTCTGCATACCAAGTTGAGATGCTTGGTCACCTTCTCAATATCATCTAGTTCCTGTTTAAAATAAAGTCTTTCAGTCACGAGTGGCTGTGAAACGGACCGCAAAACTACGCTAACCGCCGGAGAAGTTCTGGAGAAGCAAGATTGGTTTGAACACGTTGGCTTCAGCAGTCCCGAACATGCGTAGAACGGAGCGCGCACGGCGAACACTTAGTTCAAGCCTGGCAGGTCCATGACTGTAGGGAGGCAAGCCTGAAGATACTTGTCTGCAACTACGAGGCAACGAATAACATCAGCAAGGGGCGACAGTGCCCAACATTACTTTGTGAGTTGTGTGTGTGGCAACTCTCTCCTCTATATTTCTCTATTGCGCATAGCGTGCAGTTACCAGGTAGCCTAGCAAAGCCCTCAAAGCTGAGTCAGGAGGCAATTGTGGGACTTCTAGAGGCTTGATCCATTCCCCGGCATTTTCTGAGTCCATGCTGCTGAGCTTTGAAATACCAAAAAATTGTGGCCCCTTAATATCCTTCACTGAAACTTACTCATCCAATCTAATGCCGTTGGTATTCGGAAATATACGGATCCAATGTATCTTTGCAGAAATCTCTGTACAATTTGTTCGCGGTTGAGCTTTTAGGTTGTTAATCTAGTTTTTTGATGCCTGATATAGTCCTATAATCTCCTCTCACTACGCCTAGGACTACAGTAGAGTGTAGAGATAACAGTAGGCTCTAGGAACCTGCAACCTCGAACTACCCACGCCAGCGCCAGCCGGAGCGTCGAGCGTGTGACACCTCCATCTCCATCTGCAGTTCAGAGTTCTGCATCTCCATCTCCAGTCGATCGACTCGATCGGTCCGGCGCGGGAAGACGAAGAGTGTTCAGTGTGTCATCACTCGACTGTCACCACACGACAGACGAGAGCGAGAGTCTAGAGCGGGTGCGGGTGTGAGGAGAGCAGAAGGGTGACACGACGACGAGTAGAGTTCGACTCGCTACTGTACTGGATGGATCGTTGCGTTGCAACCAACGCAAGTCGTCGCAACAAAGTTTCCCATCGCATGTTATTGATGGCTTCGGGAATTTACTTATCGTTATGTCTTGTAATTGGTATATGTTTTATGAATCAGGGGGCGATGGTATATTGTGCAAGTGAAGCCACGCTCGAACCTTGCCCACATGGTTCAGAGGAAACCAGATGTGCGTCTGCAAGTATCCGTGAGCAGTACGAAAAGCATGTTCTCGAGGAGAAAAGCGACTTTGAGAAATACCTAGTATATCGCACTCCAGGCCTGACTGAAGGTACGCATTTGTTTCACATGTTATGCGTGGTACTCCTCGAATGACGGTTGCGAGCGGTTGGTGGGAACTCCGGAACTGACACGTGGCTGCCGCTCGCAAAGGTGGTTGGGGTAACCGAGTAAACGCTTTGCTCGCAAGCTTTACTTTCGCTATTGTAACTGGCCGACACTTTCTTCTGGACTGGGGGGACGATGCGACCCTCAAACGACATACTTCGCACTGTAGCTTCCCTTTCCTGGAGCCTCCGGGGATCCTCTGGGACATCGGACAGCACTACGAGCACTTTGACCTCTCCATGTTCAAGAACGGCGTGTCGGAATTTTCTAGCCCAAGCCATCGATGGCGAGTATCGGACACGCAAAGCAGAAGTGTGGGTCCTGGTGAGTGTTGACGCGTAGAGATACTACCACCCTATAGAGTGGGGAGTGTATGCCTGATATTGAAAGGTAGCCTTGGGGCGCAGGTTCCTGGCGTCTGCTAAAGCACACACGAGAATTCAATCTCGGTGCGTTTTTGCGGGAAGAGAAACTAAAAGACTTGACCCAGCAATACATATTTGTCGAAAATGGTTTCGATTTCACCCAGGTATGACATGTCCGTCTTGAAAATGCGAAAGTGTCACGGAAGTAAGAGGCTGGATCCATTGAAACCAACAGTTGGGTCAACTTCGTTTGTGCGTGCGCTTACGCGTGTTAACGTCGCCTAAACGCCAGGTGCTTTGGCGTTTATGAATCCAACAGGATTTGGTTGCGAATCCTCAACTTCGGGAGACGTGGGAATCCCTTCTAGGCCCCTCTGCGTTATCAGCCTCCGAGTGGAGCTCGTACGCCATGCACTTTCTGTTCAGCCGCCCAAGTGCAGATATGCAGGCCATGGTATCGGAGTTTAAAGCGGCGCACAACTGGCACGCACAGCCTGTGTGGGGTGTTCAAATTCGGTACGGATACCCAACTCACTTCACATCACGTTTCGTGAGTTGGCCCGGTCTCCTCCCTTTATTGGGTTAAATAGCAAGTTTCAGTGGCCACAGTGATGTGAGCGACTCGATCGCAGAGATGTGAGAAAGTAAGGAAGGGAGTTAAGTGCTGGTGGGCTAATGCCGCGACAACACGAGAAATATCACGCATTCTTCAAGTACTTGCATAGAGTTTATGTATGCACATCGTTTCCTGCGGTTGAACTAGGAATGAAGTTTTGGGCGGGCACGCGGCAAAATTGCGGTTGATATTAAATGATGTCCCTGTTTAAGCTGCTCGCAGAACGTTAGGGATCGAGAGCAGCCAGCCCATGGTCGGACAGATAATCGACCACGCAGACCTCACATGGGAGTGTGTTCGAGAAGCCCTTTCACAATACCAAGTAAGAAGTGCGACGTGCGACTCTATCAATCGTTTGTGTGCGCCCTTAAATTTCTGACAACACTGCATGCTTGAGCGATGAGATTGCGCGTCGCTATCATGAGCGTTGGCTTGTCTATTGGGGGAACCAAGTTTGCTGCAAAACCATGCTCCCTGTATAAACATGATATATCTTCATATTATGTTGCCATTAGGCTAGGTACTCTGATCTGCTCGGGAGCCACGTGGCAACCACTGGCAAGCGAGTCGATCATGATGCCTACACGTTTCTCTCACAACACCTTGGCCACTATTTTCACTGGATAGCCTGATGATGTGTCGCAGGCCTATTGTTTTTGGAAGCTTATTGTTAGGCTGGCGGTGCTTTGCACTGAACCCTAATTTGTGATACACATCTGTTTGATGTCTTTTACTGGCTCCAGTACCTTTGAAAAGGGTTTGACAGGGCTTGGGCACACAAACACAGTGTCGGTCCAAGGATAAGCACGCACACAAAGTCCCGAAGTGTGTGCTGAATCCTTTGATCCCTAACGTGGGTACATGGCGCAGCCGGTCTTTTGCGGCTACGGTATGCCAAAGGAGTCGGTCCAAGGATGAGCGCGCGCACACACACAGGGGTGAGAGTCAGAGGGGTGGTCCTGCGCGTAGGCTTGGTGTTGGAGAGATGGCTCGCGCAGCTTGGGGGGAAGGGATGAACCGGCTTCAGGCACAAGGCAGCAGTGCGCCGGCGGTGCAGATGCAGAAGGGCTCAGGTGGCTCAGTAAGGCTTAGGGGTCCCATTCTTCACTAGTGAGCTCTGGAGAATCCGGATGAGTGTCCCGAAGTTTGTGTTGAATCCTTTGATCCCCTGCGTGGACATCTTTTGATCCCTGGTGAGGGTGCATACAGTAGTGCAGCCAATCCTTTGTGGTTATGTGATGCCAAAGGAGTCGGTCCAAGAATAAGCCACACACACACGGTGGCACTCGGAAGTCTGTGTTTGCTGGGTATGAACTCTTTGCAGAACCCCCAAGTGCGTGTGCTGGCAGGCTAAACAAGGGGAAAGCAATGAAAATAACATCACTTCACCTACACCGTTGATATATTTCGCGTCAGACATGCCCGAACTGGGAGAGCGGCTTGAGGCATATCTTGAAGGTGAGTGGAAAAGTTTCCTCACTTCACGCATGTCGGAGAAGTTTGAAGCTAACAAATTCTTCTTGTAATGTATCATTAAACCCAAATAGAAATGCATGGTTAAAGCGTTACTTTCCTGTGTGTGGCATCGGTATTTTGAGGGGGAGGGACCATGCAACACGCATGCTATCAAGTACAACCAAAATTTCAAACAAGGTTTGGTGAACACTCATTTCAGGCGCTGCATCCGTCATACAAGTTTTAAAAGATCCTGGCTCCGCGGTGCACTCGTCAACTTCAGGTGATTTGTTACTCGCAAAGTATCCATGAGTAGAATTACCTTTGTGAGAAGGGATGATGATGTGTCTTTGAGGACGATGAATTGATAGTTGTACTTACACCACTTTTTATGCAAACCTTTCAAATGTGTAATATGCAATAGTTTTGCGAGAGCATCAAAGCACCGCATGGGAATACCAACACAAGATAGATTGTGGTGTTCATATGTCAACCAGATGATTGTAAAGCTGTTCACAACACCATAGTCGACTGGTTTTTACTTGGCGAAACTTCAGTTATGGTGGAGAACTGCTATCGTATAAGGTCGTTTAATAACCTTTCTCCTTACTGTCGATGATGCATTCTTGTATATATTTTGGATATCAGTAGGAGGCGCGTTTGATCCTCCTTTATTTGCAAAATTTTGGGCTAATTTTGTTTTGCCCATCAATTGAAGCACGGCTTGTCTCCTGCGTAGAAGCCGCATATAAGGTGCCTTGAGTGAATTCTGAAAGGATTTGTGTTGTTTCTATCGCAGGAGAAGCACATTTCCCGAAAGTGCAGGGAAACGTGGGGGGATGAAACTCGAAGGTGGTGTGAAAACATGTGGACGTTGCACTTGGTCTGTCAACAAGAAAGTCCTAAGCCGTGGTGGGCACACTGAGCTTTAGCTGTTAAAGTCTAATCTAAACTAGTATGTCACATAAAGTAGGCTAGATGGGCATTGATCAGTTGCAATGCCAATTCACACAACGTGGTCAAATCGTGTATGCGTTCGAAGCACTACAACTTAGTAATCCTGAAATCCTCCAACATCGCATGCATCGTAGTGGCGAATGTCAAATAGACATGATAATCGGTAATCGGCATCTATATAGGTAACCACTTCCGCAACTCCGAACTAGACTCAGCCGATGGGCAATTATAATCAAGGTTGTCAATCAGATATGAAATTAGCTTGATTGTCTGATAAGCGGCATGATCTGATTGTCGGATACATCGCTACTACTCTCGCTAGGCATCTGGTAATCCGATCGAATTGTATGATAATAGAGTTTTGTCTGATTGACAACCTTGATTGTAATGGTCAGATTTGGGTCTTGTTTGGAAGTATCCATGAGGCAAACTGGCCCGTACGTTGACACATATAGGGACTCCGTCAAGGTTGGCAATTCGGATTCGGAATTCCGAGTTCGGATCGAAATTCAGATCGTAACGTAATTTAGACAAATTCAACTGGAAAAATACGAAGATGGTAAATTATACTGTGAATTTAGGTTTCAGAGTTAGGGCTTTAAGGTATTAGTTGTAGGTGTTCGATGTATGTCATGGGAGGGTTTTAGGGTTTGTAGTAAGTTTGGAAACCCCTAAAACACATATATATATATAAGGGTTTAAGGGTTATACAATCTTCTGCACCAACCATAAAACCCTGTAACGATATATCCTCGAAACCTGCGTATTGCAGCCTAGATCGAAACTCTAAACTCCACCTAACAAAACATACATGACAGGTCGGTCCGCTAGATTTGCTAGCCTCAGCTAGATCTGCTAGACAGGTATATCACTTGAGATCCGCTAAGGGTGATCAAAGGCCGCGGGATGCCCCGAAGGATCATCTATGGGTCATGTACGCACGTTGACATCCTATAACATGTTGGAGGCTTGGAGCATCCACGACTATACAACTCAACCCCCTCCCCCACCCCACCCGAGCAAAGCAGCAGACCCTCCACGCCTCCAGAGTCCAAAGGTCTCCCGATGGTGATCAAAGACCGCGGGAAGTCGAGAAGGATCGTCCATGAGTCATGTTGGCATCCTAGTATGTTGGGGTATCCTCGGGTGCTCTCAATTCGTCGTGTAGAGGCTGGAGCAACATCTTATATGAATAAGACATATTCAAACAATTCAGACAATTACGTTCGATTCAGACCATTCAGATCGGAATTCAGATCGGAATTCAGACGACTTGTCAACCTTGGAATCTGCTCATCTGAAAAAACGCTCATCCGAAAAGAAGAAGAAACCGTCGCGTGGAAATGCAAGGAGGCCGCGGCATCGAAAATTCAGGGTTTCGGCGTCACACAGGGCATGAATTTTCGTGGCCGCTAGAATAAAAAATTGCACCCGGGGTCTTTTCAGACCTACTGGTATGCTGCTAAGGAAGCATACTGGGAGGTCCATGATGCTCAGTTGTTGTTTACTAACAAGAACTGAGGCAATTCCTTGCATTGGGTGAATTTTGCTCGCTCACCCCCGCCGAACGCTCAATCGAGCATCCGCTATACCCCACCGGCGCGTGAGGTATATCGGATGAGCGCAATCGATGCGCAAGAGTCGTAGCATCCCATAACTGCACATACTTTGTTAATGCGGTTAGCGAGGCGAAAATTATCGTTGCGAATGAACCTGCGAATCAGAATTTTCTTGAAACCGCATACTCCCACAAATGGGCGCAAGTTGTCCGCTTGGGTGGATTCTGAAATGTGAAGAATGTATTAGCGGATCCTCATATTGTTGGTACTTACTTGGTACCAACATCCTTAGGATTGTCATTATATGCATGCGCGTGCTTCGTATCATGGGTTTAATGTTATATACACGGCCAAACAGGCAGTGAGACTCCTCCCGTAAGTTTTCCAGAGCAGGAATGAGCGACAAGTCTTGAGGGAAAACCCCAGAACGGGAAAATCGGGAAAATCGAACGGCCGACATTCTCGATTTATCACGTTCTGCGATTCTGAACCGTTCCCCGATTTGGGGCCTCCATTGCATTTTTCAGGCCGATTTCCGTCATAATTTCAGATGAGCGTTTGCGCCACATACACGCAGACCGCACCGTGGAAGGAACATGTATGTGTCAAAGTGTCGTTGTGATAATGTTAAAACACATTAGCACTCGGCAGCGGAAATGAGAAGTATATCGTCGATGAGGATGGCACTATGACAATGGAGTACAGCCTATCGTACAGTGCCACAGTCACGGTTCATGATGGTCTCAACGCGGTTAAGATGGGCACTTTTGCCCCAATTTATTCTAAAGGCATGGTAAAATAAAGCGGGAAGATGGACAACTGCACTGAGCGTCACTTCGCCCGAATAGTAGACACGGAAGAAATCCGCACTTTTTTAGGGTGTGCATCCGAGGGCAAGGCGAGGCGTGTCCGGTATTGTCACCACTATTAAAGATACGCATAGTATGATTGGATCTCTCAATCACCCATCCACATGTGACTTAACGAAGTGTGCGGAATACCTAGCTTTGGACCAAATATTGTATATGCATCGCCATATGGAAAATGGTGAAATCGATAGCATCCCTACCATTGTAATCATATAGCTGCGGGCAGTACAACCCAATGAACGCTCGATCACCGCCCACGGAGTCACATGCATATGTGTCTGCATCATCGATGAACCCTCGTACATATCCCTGTGTAATGCGACCACTGTGGGTGGTCATGATTACATGTATATATGATCGCCGATCGCCACGCGTGCTGGTGCATGATCACCCGTCCTGGTTTCAACTGTGGTGTTGGTGATACGTATCGGTCGAACGCGCGCACTATCTCATGCATATTTCTAAAGAAATGATATACTTGTTCTATCATGTTACACCATGCACCATCGTTGAAAGGCAACGTTCACATGCGTGCATTCGTTGCTTACTACGAAATATAAGCGTATATCTCGTATGCCTTCACTTGCAAGTATCATCGAGCATCACGGGCGAATCGATTCATCCGTTTATTGGCATCATACTCAAGAGCGGACTGTCCAAGTAATATCTCCCCTCGCTATGCAAGAATATCGATGTTGCCGCCATCATACGGTTGGAGATTCGATGCCGGCATCTACATACACCACACACCATAAATCATCGTCGATCAACATGTGGCGAAGCCAAGCAAGTATCCAATCACGTAAAGCTTGCAATAAAACTCCAAGCCCAAACCCCAAGCCCCAAAGGTTCGGATTTGGGGCTTTGGGGCGACGGGCGATGGGGGGTGGGACAGAGGGACACCCCTTACACTGGGGGGCCATGTATTTCCGGATTAGATTTTGCCGCCCACTGCCCTTGACACATATCCATACTTAGGGGTAGGCTCTATAGGCGCATGGTAGCTCGTGGCTTGGGCCTGGACTTAGGCAGAGGTGCGAAGTGGTTGGCCTTGTGATTTGTCACACATGAATTTTTATCGACCCCCGTCCCACCATGACATCACGTTGATATACCCAAAATCTGGGGAAGTTGTATACGTACGTGTGCGTGTGCGTCACGCACACATAGACATATGCATGCTGGACGCATGGTACTCTTACCAAAAATCGAGCTATCCAATTTTGGAAAAGTGGGTCTACGGGGAAAAGGCGAGTGGTGGAAGATGATTCCCTAGTAGGGCCCAAAAATCGGGTCCAAACTCATTTCCCCCCAAAAAATGGCAGAAAAATACATGCGCGTCCCACGTGTGCGTGTGCGGCGTGGATAGATGGCCGTGCGTGTGACATTTGTTCACACTAATTTGTGGGCAATAATTATTGCGTTGTGCTCAGGATGGGATCCACCAAAGTAAAAGTGACAACAAAAATTTCGGCTGAATTAAGCTAACCCGTGTAAATGTTGGACACCTTCGTTGGATTGGACCTCCCGTCCATTTTGGAAGAAGAACCGGGCAAGGTAATGTACGCCGACCGCGTATTTCCCATAAAATTACGGACACGTGGCGTGCGACATTGTCTCATGTCCATTGCCACTGCAATCATGCTCATTGTCGCAGCCTCCATCGATAACACCACCCCTCTCTCGATATTGATACGAGATGTCGACGACTCCCCGCCGCCCGCCTCGCCTTCACCGCGCCCCGAGCCGATGGCCGACCCCACCGATGACGACACCACCCCTCCTTCCTCCTTGATACGAGACGTCCACGACTCCCCGCCGCCCGCCTCGCCTTCACCGCGCCCCGAGCCGATGGCCGACCCCACCGATGACGACGCCCGTCCCTCGTCATTGATAGAGAACCGCGTTGACGTGGTAAGCATCGTGGAATCCATTGAGGACGACGGCGACTCTTCAGTCGCCACGCTTTTGCCACACCCCGAGACGACCGAGCTCCCCGACCACCTTCCGCGTCATGGGGATGTGGACCTGGCGAGGTGAGCCCCCCCTTTGGGCGGTTTGTATGTCGGCGTTAGGGTGCCTTTACCACGCCTTTAGCTTGCTAACAGTGGTATAAAGGCGTGCTATCTCCACATTTGAGTTGTTGGCGGCTTCTTTTCCCACTTTCTGACCATTTTGCAGCATAACAGTTTTGGAAAATCGCCTGTTTGCATGCAGGGTGAAAGTCAGGGGGCAAAAAGGCGCAGAGCAATACCACTTCCAAGTGAAGACTTCTTGAGCACGTGACTGTATCCGAGCCGGAGCACAAGGGTCAGTCAGAGGTAAATCTGCTTCAATCTTGGGGCACAGGTCCGTAGTCGGCAATTTTGCAGTGTACAAAATTGCAATGTTCTAGATAAACAGTTGAACAAGGCTACAATTCAAGCAATTGCAATATCTTTATGGCAGGAAAGATTGACCAGTAAATTAACAGGTTGAGCAACAGCTCCTCCAAATAGTTACTTCAAGTTAGAACAGCCTCCAAATGGGCAATATTCATGTCTTATACTTTCAAGGCGCGCAATTCATATCTCTAATCGATCTGTCCCATGTCGGCTGGCATATCATCATCTGCCACCTATACAAATCCTAATCAGAGAATCTGCATTTGGACAATCCTAATCAAGACAGTTGATTTCATTGTCCCTTGCTGATCTTTGCCTTCTTCCTACGAGGAGCCACGTCCAGCACTTCTTCTTCATCACTGTCACTGCTCATGGTGCATTTCAATTGAGTTATATACTCATGTGTCCAACATCTCGGATATTTCCTAGATTGCCTCTTCGTCTCTTCAGACACCCCAGCCTTATTCTCAACCATTGAAGTCAATCCAGTATCCGACCCATATGGTTTCTTTGGTGGTACATGAACAGTTTCCACCACAGAGGCTGGGGCATCCTCAGATATGGCCTCAGACTTCTGCTCGGTAATAGGCTGATCATCGGGCTGAACAGGTGAGGTCGGGGAGGTGCCCTTTGGTACCCAGTGAAGTTCACCCTTCTCATCCATGATCAATTGCAGTCCCAGTCTCTTCAACCTTCGAGCTTCAGCTTGTTCTTCAGCATCGTCAGCTACCAAGTCATCGAACTCGCTGACGTCATCCTCGGTGTCATCATATTCAAAAGCTGTGGAGGGGTGTGGCATCAAACCGAAGCTGAATGCCTAAAAAAGCATCGACGCGTGCTGCAACTGCTCCTCCTCTGAGTGTGGTGTGCCACTGTCTGCGTAACTGACCCCACCTCAAGCAAGTCAAGGTCTGGGTAACGCTAAGGCCAATTTACACAAAAGTTTTGAGCTCCTAGATCGCGAGATATACACCTTTTAAGTTTACGCTTAAGTATGGTTAAGTATGGGCGGGAAATGAATGGTATCGATCGACCATAACTTTTTCATAACGTGGTCAATTTGATCCCTGAAGTGCGCAAAATGTTCAGATCGCTTTGGGCGACCTATTTATCAAATAAAAATGCGTTTTGAACGTTTGTGTAAATTGGTCTTAGCGTTACCCAGACCTTGATATGTGTGCTCCGGCTCCTGGCCGCGTGCACCTCAAGTGAGCGTGTCCACCAGCCCAGCTGTGACCGCTCCTCCTCTGTGTGCGGTGTGACGCTGTGTACGCCATGTGCACTCCATGTCAATGTGTCCACCAAACCTGTATGACGCATCCGCGTCAAGCGTGCGGGTGTCTGATGCAACCTCCCCCCACGTCCCAAGTGTGTGCGTGCCAGCAACTCGCCGTGTGCACTCGAACTCTAAAAGTCCAAAACTCTATGTATCCACCAGCCCCAGTGCCTCATCGAGCACCATCGTCGCTAGCCTTTGGAGGCAGTCCCACAGATGCAGTCGTGAGGACTTGGAGGCCGTCGTTGCCAGCCGTCATCACCGCCGTCGTCGTTGACCTATGGGGGTAGCACATCATCGACGCATGCGTGGAGGGGAGTGCACTATCGACGCACGCGTAGAAGGGGTAGTATGCTACCCACATAGAGGAGCTATTTCACAAACGGAAGTTTTTCGTTTTGCCTTCGTCCTGCCGAGCTGGAGGGACTGTCGTGTACGCCATCACACAGTCGCGGGAGAGGCACTTCTCCACCACTGCAGGGTTGGAGGGACGTCACGCCCTCATCGCGGGCTCGGAGGCAGCTCGCCGCCATCGCACACCTGAGGTTGCGTGGGGACGCGCTCGCCATCATGGCAGGCCTGGAGGCCACACACTAGCATTGCAGCCGTGGGAGAGAGGCGGAGCACCAGGGGTTGTTGCGTCATCATCATGGACTCGGATCAGCACGCTACCGTCGAGAGCTTGGAGCTTGCATATCTTCGGTATCATCATCGCAGGCTTGGAGCTTGCACACCACTATCGCAGAGCTAGAGGACAGCTGATCTCATGTGCTTGGAGGACAGCTCATCTCATGTACTTGGAGATAGCTGGCGCACACTATGTATTGGTGAGCCTTACTTACGGGGCAGACATTCACCAGGGGCACCTATATATAATTGCTGGTGCTATCGTGGACAGTGAGCGCACGGCGGAGATAGCTGGCGCACACTATGTATTGGTGAGCCTTATGGGGCAGACATTCACCAGGGGCACATATAGTTGCTGGTGTCTGATATCGTTGACAGTGAGCGCACGGCGGAGATAGCTGGGGCACACTATGTATTGGCGAGCCTTACGGGGCAGACATTCACCAGGGGCACCTATTGCTGGTGATGTCGTGGACAATGAAAGCACGGCGGAGATAGCTGGCGCAAACTATGTATTGGTGAGCCTTACGGGGCAGACATCCACCAGGGGCACCTGTTGCTGGTGATATCGTGGACAGTGAGCGCACGGCAGAAATCGCTGGCGCACACTGCAGTATGTATTGGTGAGCCTTACGGGGCAGACATTCTATCACCAGGGGCACCTATTGCTGGTGCTATCGTGGACAGTGAGCGCACGGCGGAGATAGCTGGCGCACACTATGTATTGGTGGCTACTATCTCATGGTCCTTGTGGGAGGACCATAATCGATTATGGTCCTCCCACAAGGACCAATGTTGCAAGAATTTAATTGGGCATTAGTTCGGATCTAGAAGGCGCCCCAATGATTTTTAGTATCAATGGGACATATATTAATTACTTCGATGCTTGGTCCGGCCTGGATCCACCCAATATATCCATGGCGTTCGCATTTGCGACAAGCACCCTCAACTTTTTCAGATTGCATTTTTTTGAAAAATCAAAAAGGCACAAAAAGATACGATATCTTCAATAATTTTTTGGGAATAGTATGTGCAGGCTACACCTGCGTCCATGCGATCATATCGATCTTATACACATGTCCCCATCATATTTGGGTCATACGTCATGTTGGAGTGCATATATTGGCCATCTCTAATGCGTATTAACAACCGTACACCTTTTTAGTCGGTTTTTTAGCCGGAATGGGATAATCGGTGCAAACATGACCCATTATCCACGATGCCCGCTAGAGTGCATTCACAGTGTGGTAGGAGCGTATGGTGCTTAAACTTTTGAAGTATATCCGTAAAATGATTTTTTGAAAGCTTAACATAAGCCATATGGGCAAGTATGTGAGCGATGTGCACTCGTTAGCTTGACGCGAAGTGAAAATTAGAAGTGCAAAAATCACAAAATCCTTATTTCACTCGGGAGTGATCAACCGCCACGGTAAACGAGAGCTCAGATGGCGACTAGAGTGTGGACTATCCAACTAAGTTTTCATAGTTGGTCATAAACTCAAGGTGTGCGACCATGAGCGGCCAACACCGCGCACCATGCAACCGCTAGGACGCTTAAAGACTGTGGTCCTTGTGGGAGGACCATCTTTTTTTCGACGATTTCGATAAAAAAACATATCAAAAGCGCACCCTTTAAGCACGCCCCTCTAGCACACGCGTGGACGATCCTGTAGGAGAAATTATTCAATTGACTCATAAATATGATGCCAAAAGCACGTATACGCCTCAACGATCCATGTGGCACTCATAATAGTCATCGCGCGTTGGTCCTTGTGGGAGGACCATGAATTTGGATAGTAGCCATTGGTGAGCCTCACGGGACAGACATTCACCAGGGGCAGGGCACATATCTTATGGGGATCGGCCGACCCGGGGCCGAGAGCAGCGCCCAAAAAGAGCTCCGGGCCGAAAGCGGGCCGGTCGATTTTTCATCCTTAAGTATGGAAAACATTTGAAAATTAGCAAAAACACGTGTTTTTCTTGATTCCGGGCCGAGAGTCATTCTAGGAAGATATGTGCCCTGACCAGGGGCACCTGTTGCCGGTGCTATCGTGGACAGTGAGCGCAACCATGGCGGAGATAGCTGGCGCACACTATGTATGGCTACTACCCAAATGCATGGTCCTACCACAAGGACCAATGGGCAATTGCGGTTTCGATCACTAAATCGACTATTTGAGGCACAGGCAACATTTGCACATGATATTTATGAGTTAAATGAATTTTATTTCTTGTAGCGGCGGCCCCCATGAGACTTTAGGTGTGTGGTTGAACGACACGCTTTAGGGGAGTAATTACACCAAAAGCTTGAAGAAAATGGTGGTCCTACCACAAGGACCACCGTTATTTTGAGTATTAGGAGTCACATGGGGGGCTCACGTTGATGCTCATGGTTATACATCTTGAGTTTATGACCAAATAAGATAACTGAATCGGTCACTTCGCACCCTCATCATCATTTCCGCTCTATTTCAGCATGGCGCATGTTCAACACAATGCAAATTCCGAATTTAGTGAATTTCGGACTTTAGAAATTGGCATTCATCCATTCTAAAATGTACACGCCAGTCGAAAAATAAGATATTTGGATGATGTTAGACTTTCAGAAATTCGCAATACATATATACTTGAAGATTTAATGTGCCGCACACACCAACCTTGCGATATATGCCCTCTAGCAAGCAATTATGATGGCTGGCTGGTCAGCTCGCGTGACCACTGTTTTAGGGGGGAAACCAACGAGCCAATATATTAGAGGGGAAGCCAACGAGCCAACGAGCCAACGAGCCAATATATGCATTCCAACCGGGCCTACCGCCCAAATATGATTGGGACATATGTATAGGTTCAATTTGATGGTATCCGCGCAGGTGTAGTGTTGATATATGATTGGTAAAAATTATTGAAGATGAGTCACTAATTTGCCACATTTTGAATGTTCCAAAAAAATCCGTTTTGAAAAATTTGAGTGTAGAGGTTTGAAATGCGTTCGTCATGGATATATGGGATGGATATATGCCAAACCAGCGTTCAAATAAATTAATATAGGACCTATATATACCACCTTTCATGGGATAGCGACCACAAATATCGGTAAGCGACCAATTAAATTATTTGAAAAGCGGTCCTTGTGGGAGGACCAGATCCGGATGCGGTCCTCCCACAAGGACTGCGGGGCAGTAGCCATTGGAGGTGCGTCCAATGAAAGGTGGTCTATACAAGGTGTATACTTAGTTAGATGATGCCTGGTTTGGCCTGGATCCGTCCCATATATCTACAGCGATTGCATTTGTATATGCATCCCTCGGACTTTGCAACTCGAAATTGTTCTAATGTTTAAAATCACTCAAGATAATCCGGCATCTTCAATATATTTTTGCTGATAGTATATGGAGGCTGAGCATGCGTCCAAGGATTCAGCAACACCGTAGCATTGTGTACAATCATGTTTCATGACGCGCGCCTCCCCCACCCGCCCCCCGAGATCGATAGTCAGTGGGGCTACAGTACCCTGGTGTACAATTTACATCTGGGTTCAGTTGGCTCACACGAATACATGGGCCGTGGCATGAACTCTTACAATACGTGTGCCACGTCGGTCGTTCGCGAGCTCTGACTTCATTGTGGTCGCTATGCCATCCTTCATTCGACATGCAGACGTTTGGCCAACTCAGTCGCGAATATAATTTTCTGATCTGAAACGAACCATCTCGACTGGACCCGGTTGGCCGCCTAGGAATATTGAATTTCGATGGAAAAATCTTCGTTGTAACGGAAGATAGCTTTTCGGCGACGTGGAATTGTTCCGGGGAGATGGCGCTCGACTGTACGATTATAATAATGGCGATAAATCAGATAAAAATGATAATTCGTGAACCGCTGAGACATATTCGGTGAAAATCGAAGCGCGAACCTTCCTTCCTCTCGGGCGATCAATTTAAAATTCCTGAGACTGCGCTCTCTTGCATTTCAAATATCTAAGACACTGTTCACCTGCGTGAGCGCATAGAGGTAACAAGTATTTTGAAAGCGACGTCTGTTTAAAGGTACGCTAAGCACCCACGCTTATTTGATTGACTGCAAGTTTACGGGTTCCGCGCTCGAGGTAGTCAGGTGCCAGGGGTCTCCTCGAAGCGGGATTGCCTGCGGGCTCCGCTCGCCGGAGGTAGGCATGTCTTCGTCAAGAGTCCCCTCGAAGAGGGATTGCCTTCGGGCTCCGCTCGAGGTAGTGAAGTCGTCAGGAGTCCCCTGGAAGCGGGATTGCCTGCGGGCTCCGCTCGAGGTACGTAGGGAAGTCTTCGACGTCAGGAGTCCCCCGGAAGCGGGATTGCCTGCGGGCTCCGCTCGAGGTAGGGATGTCTTCGTCAGGAGTCCCCTTGAAGCGGGATTGCCTGCGGGCTCCGCTCGAGAGGTAGAGGATGTCTTCGGGGAGTCCTTTGGAAGCGGGATTGCCTGCGGGCTCGCTCGAGGTAAGGACGTCTTCAGGTGTCCCTCCCAGAGCCGGGATTGCACTGGGCTCCGCTCGAGGTAAGGGGAAGTCTTCGTTAGGAGGTCCCACAGGCGGGATGCGCGGGCTCCATCAGTTAGCTGGAAGTCGTCGGGAGTCCCTGGAAGTGGGATTGCACGCAGGCTCCGCTCCTCTCGAGGCACGTAGGGGAAGTCTTTGTCACGGGAGTCTCTGGGAAGCGGGATTGCACGCGGGCTCCGCTCGAGGTAGGGAAGTCCTCGTTAGGAGTCCCCTGCTGGAAGCGGGATTGCCTGCGGGCTCCGCTCGAGGTAGGGATGTCTTCGTCAGGAGTCCCCTTGAAGCGGGATTGCCTGCGGGCTCCGCTCGAGGTATCTTAGAGGTTCAGTTAGTCAGCATGCGTGCGTGTCATATGCATATTCAGGACGCAAGCTGTGGGGCTGACGGGTTTGCGATTTTCGTGGGTTTGCGTTGTGTGCATGCGTCGGCATGTGGAAGCGGGGCAACAGGTCTACCGAAGGGCGGCGTAGAAGGGCTGAAAAACGACGGCTTAACCCCTATGGAGCGGATGGAATTTTTT
>LGRX02027948.1:0-12170 GCA_001247695.2 Cymbomonas tetramitiformis
CATGCAATTTGAATGTGATACGCATGCAGTTTGAATGTGACACGCATGCGAGCACTCCGATAATTTCGGCAGTGACACGCATGCGGTTTAAATATGACACGCATGCAATTTGAATGTGACACGCATGCAATTTGAATGTGACACGCATGCAGTTTGAATGTGACAAGCATGCGAGCACTCCGATAATTTCGGCAGTGACACGCATGCAGTTTGAATGTGACACGCATGCGGTTTAAATGTGACACGCATGCACTTTGACTGTGACAAGCATGCGAGCACTCCGATAATTTCGGCAGTGACACGCATGCAATTTGAATGTGACACGCATGCGGTTTAAATGTGACACGCATGCAGTTCGAATGTGACAAGCATGCGAGCACTCCGATAATTTCGGCAGTGACACGCATGCAGTTTGAATGTGACACGCATGCGAGCACTCCGATAATTTCGGCAGTGACACGCATGCAGTTTGAATGTGACCAAGGCACGGTATCGGTTGCAACCGATATCCGATATATCGATATATCGGCGATATTGCTATCAATCGATAACTTTTTTAAGAGTTATCGGAATATCAATATCGACTAATTGCTAATTATGTAACATCGGTATCAACTAATACCACGCCATATCATATCGGCATCGACTAAAACCAAATCAGTGTCATATCGGGAAAGATATCGGAATATCGAAATATCGGAAGCGATCCTTCGGCTGCAAGAGAAGTGGCGTCCCAAGGACCAAGCGTCTTGCATCGACGCGCTTGCGTATGAGAGCACCGCCCAACGTGATACGCCCAATGCCAAGAAGTCCATTATTTCCAACACAAAAACCATATTTGCAAGTGTTTTCATATAGTGATAGTGAAGTTGTATGAATATGAACCCGCTACAGCAGTGCCACGGGGCAATAAAAATGATGACGAGTTTGACTTGTATCTTGCAGAGTGGTGGAAGACTCAGGGGGGGAGGGATTCCCTTTTATTACGATGTTCAAGATGATCAGACCACACCGTTCCTTGTTGCGCCTGCGAGCACAACCGGTGTTAAGAGCGAGCTTTTAGCGCTTGCATCCAGATGCATAGCGACTTAAGAAAAAGTCTGAATGAAGGGACCATTGAGCATTCCCTAATAATGGTTGCAATGAACTAGATATGTAGATAGGTAGGAATCATGTGCCGAAGAGCTGAACTAGATAGGTAGGAGTAGGCAGAATTCGTATGCTTGCTAGGAACCGATATATAAGTACATTATGATATCGGTATTACCTAATAGTTTTTTTTTCACATATCGGAAAATCGGTATCAACTAATACCCAATTAGTTGATATCGGTATCGACTAATAACTTTAACACACTATTGGTATCGCCTGATAGATTTTTTGTACATATCGGTATCGACTAATAACACCTTGGACCAACCGATACCGTGCCTTGAATGTGACACGCATGCAATTTGAATGTGACACGCATGCAATTTGAATGTGACACGCATGCAGTTTGAATGTGACAAGCATGCGAGCACTCCGACAATTTCGGCAGTGACACGCATGCAGTTTGAATGTGACACGCATGCGAGCACTCCGATAATTTCGGCAGTGACACGCATGCAGTTTGAATGTGACACGCATGCAGTTTGAAATTGACAAGCATGCGAGCACTCCGATAATTTCGGCAGTGACACGCATGCAATTTAAATGTGACACGCATGCGGTTTGAATGTAGGCGCAAGCATGCGAGCACTCCGATAATTTCGGCAGTGGCACGCATGTAATTTGAAATGTGACACGCATGCGGTTTGAATGTGACAAGCATGCGAGCACTCCGATAATTTCGGCACTGACACGCATGCAGTTTGAATGTGACACGCATGCGGTTTAAATGTGACACGCATGCAGTTTGAATGTGACAGAGCATCTCAGATTATATCTCCCCCCGTAGGGCTCGAAAAGCGCGAATTCTGATAGCTACATTGTCGTAGAATAATAATAATAATAATAATAATAATATAACATTTACACCGAGTGAAAAGACAAGGTCCTGGGAAGCGGTAACCCCGCACAAGGCAGGCTAGCAGAAACTAGGGGCTATTCCCTCACTCATGGTGTGCCGCCGAAGCAGCTCATCTCAGTAGCCTACTGAGGAAGACACAGCTGGCAAAAAAACGCGGGAGGCGCCAAAAAAGCTAGTCGGTCGAGGGTAAACAGCACGTCGGAGAAGTACGGGAGTGGAGTGGCTGGCTGTTTCCCTGCGGTGGTGGGGGGTGACGAGTAGGAAGAGGGAGTTTGAAGAAGAAGACGACGGTGGGTGCGGTGGCGGGGCGGGCGGGCGGTGGATGTGGGGGCGGGGGGACCCTACCCCAAAATGGGGGCCATCCGGCTCCATCACATTATGAGACGATGTACTGAAAGTGCTCCTGTGACATAGAGACTGCCATATCCTCAGTGGTGGTTGAGGCCATGTCTATGTCGATGGCATTCGGGTCGTCATCACCAGGCGCCTTGAACTCATTTAGAAAGATATTACGTCTAATCTTCACATGGTGCCTGCATAGTCTCGTTATCTTTTTCACCAAAGGTTTAACTTTCCGTTTAGAAACCCTGATGATGTTAAGCACTTTGCCGAAGTGTTTAGAGAGGTGACCTGTAAGAGTGAGCTCCTTGGGCCAGATTGTCGTACTCTTAAACGGTTTCGAAGTTTGAGAAATATGATGAGTGTCATGATGACCACCGATGTACTCCCCCAAATCATCGATCACGGGATCAATATCATTGACTGGCCATTGGGCATAGTGAGGTGGGTATAACCTTCTCTATCTCATCCCTGATCTCTCTCCACACCGAGGTAGGCAAACCCGTGGCTTCTAATCTGCGGTCTGTAGCCTTCGACTCGGGCAGAACATTCATAAACCATCTCGCTATCTTTTTCTGGGTCTTCGTCCAGTCAAAACTCGGCTTCCCCTCATATTTATTACTATCTATGGCTATGATGACCACATCAGAAAAGTTATCTTTATAGCAGCCGCTACCCGGAAGCTTTCAAGCTTATACGGCTCGTCTCCTGTCCAGTATCCATGAGGTATGAAAGGAATGGTATCCCGGGGGAACCTGAAAACAAGCTCGTATCCTTTCGCTATCCACTTCTTCTGGTTCTTTGGGGACAGTGGTAAAATCCATACCCCAGTGAAACCTGATGAGGTTTGAGCCGCACGCGCCCCAAGCGCCAGCGTGGACATCACCGCCGATGTGGCGCTGTTTTTATCCTTCCCGTCAAATGGGGGATTCCCATATACATTCCTACCAAGCCCTGTTGTGGGATCGATATACGCATCCAATGCAAGTCCATCAAACCCAAGAGCTTTTTTCATCTTCCTCGTAGGAATACATCGTCTTGAATAGATTCTGGGGTGAGCATTCAAAGGATTACTAAAAAGTTCGCAGCCGTTCTCATCCAATCGGCCGTCGTCTATGATGATGTCGAGGAGGTCCCTCCTAATCGAATAACAATTCTTCGGGTCACCCGACTCGTTTTTGCATGCCTCAATCGCCGCGTGTACATCCTGCGCCCTTTCCGAATACCCAGCCATTCGAAGAGGTTCATTCCTCGAAGACAAACGATGCCACGCGATCAGTTTCCAAAACTCCTGTCTTCTTACATATTGTAGGTCCGGATAGACAAGTGAATCGGTCGTACTGTCCGCCGTCCCTTTCGCTGAAACCGCTATGGCGCCCGACTTCGTCTTGGAAGGCCTATACATGCCAGCTTCCGGCAGGGCCGACAAAATGAGTTCGTTAGTCATATCGTTTCTCAAATCAGCCATCGGAAAAATGCTCAGCATATCCGGGTTCACAGAAGAGCTTCCTTTCCCAGGATTTATGAGCTTAGGTGCACCCGTGAGATTCCCCTTGATTATCCCTCTCAGATGTTCGTCCTGTTCCTGTCTTAAGTATGGAAAACATTTGACAAATAATGTTTTTTCGTTGTTTTTTGGTGTTTTTTCACCTTATCGCTTAAATATTTCGATGTATTGGTGCGTTTAACTACAGCCACCATTACCAATGTCAAGGCATTAGTAAAGGCGATTGTTTTATGGTCGAGGGGCGACCCAATACTCGAATAAGCGGTTGTGAGAACTGATTTTTGACACTTTTGATTCCTGGAAAACGTGTTTTTTTGGCTTGTATATCACCGATATATCGTTGTGTATATCATGTGATCATGTATTTTATATATCAAAATCACTTTATAGGAGTTATGGAACATGTAACGAATCACCCACACTTGCCAAGGCACCATATGCCGTGAAAACGGCACATTTGTGTAATTGGTGCTTTTGGCAAAAAATTCCATCCGCTCCATAGGGGTTAAACCAGTTTAGATGTTTGTCTTCATCTCGGTCGTACGTGACATAGTGCGAGAAAGGTCCTCCTTTAATTCCTATTTTCATGCATTCCCGATCAATATTATTTCTCATGACTTTGTGCCAAGCACTGCTGTATTTTAGGTACAGATCCCTCAGAAGAGGGTCTTGTATCCGTTCATATCTGTTGTGAGTCCAGTATTCAAATTCTTCACTCGAACACAGAGTGGACACTGTCTCAGTGATACTGTTCGCTACAGCTATGTCATGTACGCTGTCTACACCGTATGATAAGGTCTCACAAGCGAGCCTTAAGATATATATGATATGATAAGATAACACAGATGTTATTGAACAGTAACAACTTGTGCAGCATAAGAGCGGGTGATGAGTGCAGACTTCGTCCGAAGATACTGCTGTAGCACAACGCTACCTCATCTATTCCGAATGCCTCCCATCTCATAGATGGCACCGCTATTGGGTTGTGAACCCAAGGCATTGGTTGAACGACTAGTATCGGCTGAACGAATAATGCGTTCGCCATATGATACTCGCATGCTTGTTCAGAACATGCTAGAAGCGAAGATGATTTCTTCTCCGAACCATTCGGTACTTCAAGATAGCATCTTGCTTCGCCATCTCGAGTCCGACATACTGGCCTCTCGATGACATGTGTCATTCAAGTCTCAGCATGCAGCTTTATCCTGTTTACCTTAGCTATCGCCATCACCGACATCCAACACGCACATGTGTTTGTTGGATGGTATCTATATTATCATACACGTAGTTGATATTATAGTTGATCATTTCACTTACTGAGTCAGTGAATGTCATTATACATAGTAATGTCAGTGGTGTGTTCATTGTGCAGGTACTTGCTGATTTAGTACATGTAGGTGTGTGTGGAATTGTTCACTATACACACTTGTATGCAGGTGATTTCTGGTATTACAATATACCAAGATGATTTATCATGCAGGATGATCTGTATACCAAGTACTGAATAAATCTAACATGATATATATATATCAGCTTAGTGGTTATTGTAATCCTGCATACTCTCATTTACAATAATGAGTTGCTTGGTTTATTTTACATGTAGCTCCGGTGAGCATTCCATTCAGTGATCCACCATAGAACGAACATGCTCATCCCAAATCCTTCGTCAGAGCATGTCGAGCTAATTATGGTGTTAAGATCACCTTCAGGCACCTTACACTTACATGGGTTCCAATATAGCTTACATGCACTGCAGTATGCTTTGTGCAATGTATGATGTATTGTGATGTGATGCTATATGTCCCAGTTGTTATCATGATCAAACTGGTTTGTACATTACAGCTGTTATCGTGGTCAAGCTGTATGAATAATGCATGCACAATTCACAGTGATGCAGTCACTCAGTATATAATGTATATGTGGTGTAATGCACATGTGCTGCATGCACTCAGTATATACTCAATAATGGTGTATACTGCAAGTAATGTGTGTATGTGTGTGGTGCTGCAGTCATTTTAATCTCCGCACACTCGAATTTTGCACACACTATGATGTTGCTGCAGAGTATTCAATGATCTGTCATGTTGAGCGTGTATGTGTGTATAAGTTACTCACACAGCATGTATGCAGTTCACACTCATGATTGCACGTTGATATACGAACCTGACAGTGAATAGGTTATAATATCTCAGCAAACATCAGAGTATTTATGGCATGCTGCAATATACTGTCATCATGCGTCCGTTCATGATTATCCCAATAAGTATACACATATTCTGTAAAGGATATCGTGACGCGCGCAGATGATGCATCCGTGATTATTGCAACTATCGATAATGACGGTGTGTTGATGACATTTTGCATACTGACATCGTCCTCAAAAAACTGCAAAATAATTGTCGTGCACAGTAAGCGATTTATTGCGATCATGAAAATCGCGATGGTGCGCGCTGCTGATAAAGAGCACATCTTGTCGCAGTATGTGTAGCACATGATACGAGTGCTATTTTTCGCGCGGATAATGATTCCGCTGATGATGTTTGTGTCCGCGTCTCATATTGCGAATTTCGTACAGCTGCGAATCGTATCTGCGCGTACATGTGATTAGCGGACACCCTTGGCCCAGGTCCGATGCAGCCGCCCCTTGTAGATGTCGTCTACAAGCTTGGACTGCTCCTGTAAGTTCTTCCTCGTCGCAACGTCGGCGTCGGTGTTGGAAGCAGGGTCAGGGCTCGTAACAGCCGGCGAACTCGCTGTCGGTGTGTTGCGAACATGGTCAGTCAACCTCAGCGAGGCGTCAATGCCTGAGTCCCTCGTGAGGGACCGCTTTGCTCTCGTGTGAACACCCATAACTTGGAAAGCCTGAGGGAAGATGGTACGCTGAAGCGCGTTCGGGTAATGTCGTAGAAAAAACGTGACGTCACAATCACGGAAAGAGCGGTAGAGCCATGCGAGCGAGGGACACTGGAAGACGTCGTCGAGGTCGAAGGTGCTGCAGACACCAGCCCAAGAGTCGGCAGCGAGCGGGATCAGGGCAAGCACGATACCGTAAATGAACATTGCAACAACGCAGCCCGGTCCAGGTCGAATTCCCATAGCTGCGGCTCCAAGTCGCTTACCGTAAACCGCTCATCTCAAAATTTCCCGCGTGTACCCAAACGGGCCGTCGCACACCACCTCTCCAAGCGGCTGCTTTAGCCAATCATGGCCAAATTAGCTGTGTGGAAAATAGCGTGGAATATGTCCACGACCTACTGGAATATCCCGGTTCAGGATATCAGACAATCACGGAACCGATATAGATAAACTCTCTTAAGATAATAAACCCTAAGCTAAATATACCCGGAACGGTCTCGGAGTCGGAACGGTCTCGGACCTAGCTACCTGTGACACTCGGAGTGTCACAACACGAACTTACGGGTCAGTCATCAGCCCAGAGTTGGCTACCTAGATATTTGTCATAGGGGCCTGCACTGGGACTCCCAGTCTTGGCTGCCTATACAGATTTCAGCAGAATTTAACCATCTACACCATCTAGCGCTAGATGGTGTAGATGGTTAAATCCTACCTACTTCACCTAGAGACCCGGGTTCAACTCCGGGTCTCGCTGCGCTAGATGGTGTAGATGGTTAAATCCTACCTACTTCACCTAGAGACCCGGGTTCAACTCCGGGTCTCGCTGGCGGCTAGATGATGTAGATGGTTAAATCCTACCTACTTCATCTAGAGACCCAGGTTCAACTCCGGGTCTCGCTGGCGCTAAGGATGGACGAGTTTGAAGCCACCTATGATTTATACGGCTTGATCAACCGTATATAATTATATTATAGAATTGCATTCTACATCACTTTTCCGGAATTGATATTTTTCAAACTTCCCCCAACATTTGGATACTTGCACCCCTTTACCCCCAAACATGTGGAGAGTGTAGCACCCTTTACCCAAAAATATGCGGGAGATTGCACTAGTATAGCTTAGCGGCGGAAATGTCCCCAAGGATGATTGTCACCTTACTAAACGAAACCCAATACTTCTTGTGTTTTAGCACACTACAAAAATCTTGTGTGTTAGGAAAGCACCCCACCGCGCCACCGGTATGACCAAGCATTCTGATGTGGTAAACGCAGAAGTCCAAGTGCAAGCAAAAATGTGTGAATCGTGTCGTTTAGCCCGAGGAAAATGAAGCAATGATAATAAAACATCTACGTTGTGAGCAAATTGCGCGACAAATAAATTCCAAACTTGGAGATTAGTGATTGCGGAAATTTTCTTCTTGTCGGTTATCGCGGATAGCAACAAATACGAACCAAGCTCGGAGTGAAAAATCTTACGATCACACAACATGAAAAGTAACTGGTCCTGGCAGTACAGTTATTGAGAATAACGAGTCGGACATGGATGGAATTCCGTCGAGTCGGGTGATACCATCCCGCCATGTCGCCACATGGAATACCATCCATGTCCGCTGCATAGGATAACTTTATGCGACATTTGCCCCCCAAAAATTGACCGGACCAATGGAGACTCCTCGACGAGAGCTCATTGATTTTGAAATAATTTTGAACATCGGACGGTGAAAGGCTTGGTAAGTTTTGGTCAAAGTTTGATCTAGCGGTTTGAAACAGACATGGAATGGTAGTCAACTCGAGAGGAATGGTATCGGACCGAATACCATCCTCCACAGACGGCGTTCTCAATAAGTGGACCGCCCGGCCACTTTAACTTCGCTGAAAGCAAAACTGAGGAGGTATGGCCATCACTTCATGACTTAAATAGCTTACTTTGAAAAATTGCAAGGTCTCGAAGCATTTATTTTATGTTCATAAAATTCTAGATCGAGAAGAAGGCGCCGGACGTCATGGGCAAAGTTGGGCACGATGACGGACAACGCAGCGGACGATATCGTAAAATACCAGGAGAGTACTCAAGAATGTTTTGCTTTTCGACCGAAATAGTAGGCGGTGGATCGGAATAAACGACTCGAAAGTTTCCTTACAATGAATGTCCCTTCTTAAGTGCTGTCAATAGCGTCAAACGCTGCAATCAAGCGAGATTATAGCCAAAAGCGCCCCTTACCTTAGGCGAAATACACTACGTTCTTATCAAACTGAGCACCAAGCTTGCAAAGTTTCGTATATGAGCGATACAAAGGTATTTCATAAGAAGTTCGCGTGACTTCCTTCTTCCCCTTTTCAAAGCCCTTCAAGATATCCGCATACTTGGCGTCAACGCTCAGGAGTGCGTTGGAAGATTCGATATCACCAGTTATCACCGGAGCAAGCACGCACAGGTCTGTCACAGAGAGCCCCATGCGAGCGAACGCGTCTTTAAACTCGGACACCTCAGATAAAGGAACAAGACCAGCGCTGTCTGCGCTGCTCGTGTCTACGCGCCCAAACTTGGGTGCTTGAGGCTTATTGCCATATGCTTGGAAGACTATCTCGCAGGTGCCTGTAGCGGCAATGCACCCTTAGTTATGGTCATGCTGGGCACATATGCATTGACAGGCCAAGTAAAGCCCACAGTGGTCTGCCTGACGAGTACATGCGACTTACCTTCTTTCGTGCGAGAACACAAACTATTCACGCACGATTGCTTTATTTTGACTAATCCAGCTATGGCCAACAGGTCGCTAAATGATATCGGGTTCAACACAACTTCGTTTTCATCAATCGCCGCCTTGGCACGAAGTAGTTGCTCAACACACTCAGTTAGTCCAGAATTTTCTTCGCGATCCAGCTCATGTAAAAGAGAACCGTTGAGACCACCGGTGCCGCTTGCTTTATCATAAGTCGCCACGTCGTGGAACACTGTTTTCAAAACGAGACCCCAGGGCGATTTTACATGCTCAAGCACGGCATCCTCGCATATTTTCTGAAACGCGGCCGCCGATTTTGCGCCTGGAGCAGCTAGTGTCGTTTGAGGCAATGGCAAGAACAGAGTAGCACCAGTACCAACAAGGAGTTGCCTTCTGCGTCTCGAGACAGTCGTTTCAAGCTCGCTACACGCTTGTAGCTTGCAAGCTTGCAAGCTTGCATACACCCTCTGCCCGAACCCTTGTGATTCTCTGCGTCTGCAGCCCATTCGCACAAGCTTCGTCACTTTCTCTTTAAAGATCTTGGTCTCGGTGCGGGCCTCATACCCAGTGATAGTGACAGTCGGAGCTGTTGCAAAGGATGATACCCTTATTGCTTGAGTATGCATATCACTTTCTAAAGTTAGCGTATGCTTTACAACAAAAGCGTTGGTGCGCGAAAGACAACGTTCAGACTCCGCAAACTTTGTATGGACACTCGGGGCGTCGGGGATATCGGTTTTGTAAATATTGATGTTGTATGGCTAATAACTCTATGACGTGCCACATTTCCAGAATTTTCCTCTACCTCCCCACCCCTAGCCGCGACTCACGCGTGCAGTCAAGGCAGTGGGCGACTAACCCATCTGCACCCCCCCAGTGGCCCCCCCTGCACGCACCCACCTCCACATAGAGTAGGGGCATATCGTACCTCAAGCCATCACCATTTCACTCCCACTTGCTCCCACCAAGCCACCTCTGTAAGGCCCTGCTGCCCCCTGTCAGCCCCACTCGCCCGTACGACAGCTTATTAATCACCGCGATCTGTGATAATGTTTTTAGCATTCCTCCAAGCCCCCAACCACCGTCGACATGTAAAATCCCTTATTCCATGTTCGGTCGACGTGTGGGATGCACACCACCGCATCCCACCACTCACTACGCCGCCCACTGCACGCACAACAGAGGGGAATGGGTCACCCCCCCCAGCTGGGGGGTTGCACGTCATAGAGATATACAGCACCCCCCATATCGGTGTTCCTGACCCCATGAGCACTTCAGGGCAACCCCATTGGGTTCACGCAACTCATATTTAACCTCATTTGCACACCTTCCTGGATTGCACCATATCTCTATGACGTGCCACATTTCCAGAATTTTCCTCTACCTCCCCACCCCTAGCCGCGACTCACGCGTGCAGTCAAGGCAGTGGGCGACTAACCCATCTGCACCCCCCCAGTGGCCCCCCCTGCACGCACCCACCTCCACATAGAGTAGGGGCATATCGTACCTCAAGCCATCACCATTTCACTCCCACTTGCTCCCACCAAGCCACCTCTGTAAGGCCCTGCTGCCCCCTGTCACGCTGTCAGCCCCACTCGCCCGTACGACAGCTTATTAATCACCGCGATCTGTGATAATATTTTTAGCATTCCTCCAAGCCCCCAGCCACCGTCGACATGTAAAATCCCTTATTCCATGTTCGGTCGACGTGTGGGATGCACACCACCGCATCCCACCACTCACTACGCCGCCCACTGCACGCACAACAGAGGGGAATGGGTCACCCCCCCCAGCTGGGGGGTTGCACGTCATAGAGATATACGGCACCCCCCATATCGGTGTTCCTGACCCCATGAGCACTTCAGGGCAACCCCATTGGGTTCACGCAACTCATATTTAACCTCATTTGCACACCTTCCTGGATTGCACCATATCTCTATGACGTGCCACATTTCCAGAATTTTCCTCTACCTCCCCACCCCTAGCCGCGACTCACGCGTGCAGTCAAGGCAGTGGGCGACTAACCCATCTGCACCCCCCCAGTGGCCCCCCCTGCACGCACCTACCTCCACATAGAGTAGGGGCATATCGTACCTCAAGCCATCACCATTTCACTCCCACTTGCTCCCACCAAGCCACCTCTGTAAGGCCCTGCTGCCCCCTGTCACGCTGTCCAGCCCCACTCGCCCGTACGACAGCATATTAATCACCGCGATCTGTGATAATATTTTTAGCATTCCTCCAAGCCCCCAGCCACCGTCGACATGTAAAATCCCTTATTCCATGTTCGGTCGACGTGTGGGATGCACACCACCGCATCCCACCACTCACTACGCCGCCCACTGCACGCACAACAGAGGGGAATGGGTCACCCCCCTCAGCTGGGGGGTTGCACGTCATAGAGATATACGGCACCCCCCATATCGGTGTTCCTGACCCCATGAGCACTTCAGGGCAACCCCATTGGGTTCACGCAACTCATATTTAACCTCATTTGCACACCTTCCTGGATTGCACCATATATCTCTATGACGTGCCACATTTCCAGAATTTTCCTCTACCTCCCCGCACCCCTAGCCGCGACTCACGCGTGCAGTCAAGGCAGTGGGCGACTAACCCATCTGCACCCCCCCCAGTGGCCCCCCCTTACCTCCACATAGAGTAGGGGCATATCGTACCTCAAGCCATCACCATTTCACTCCCACTTGCTCCCACCAAGCTACCTCTGTAAGGCC
>LGRX02027949.1:0-28560 GCA_001247695.2 Cymbomonas tetramitiformis
TCGCGATAGATGTTCGTCAAAGCGTGCGTACTGGACCATATTAAGAAGTGAGCAGACCGGGTAAGGATTATAAGTCCAATCCCGTTAAGCAGGGCCACTCTGTTTGCAATAAAACAAGCCCCCGGTGAAATAACTCCGGAAACAAACACGGGCTCCCCGTTGCCGCCTATGATCCTCCAAAGTAGCTTAAGGAGGGGAGGAAGGGGTTGGGTGCATTATATCAGGCCGAGAATCGTTCGATTATAAATCGTTAAATCGTGGGATCATCGTTCGCAAAGCGACGACGGCTAGCGCAAATAATCCGTAACGTACACTTCGGATACTTTGAATCGTCACTCTGACGCACGATACGTGTGGATCAATCAGTACTCCAGCGTCAATCTGTATCACGAAACGCAATTCATTGAACCTTGAAACGTCACTCTGAAATACGATACGCAATTCAAAGGGGGCTACATCCTAAGAACTGTAAGGCTAATGCCTAAGGTGAGGGACTAAAGTGGACTCGGTTCCCCCCAATAACCTAAAAACACCATGAGGGACGCCTCAAATCGGTGTAAGAAGACTGGTACCAGCAAGAAGCAACAACAACAAAGACATCATAGACATATACAAAGGTATGCCCGTTGTGAGGTCACAACTCTTTTAAGAGGGGAGATCTGTCAGGGTCATGATCGATGACATATGTGTCATACATGTCATACGTGTCATACCTGTCAGACATGTCATACCATGTCATGTCATGTCGAGTCATGTCATATATTATAATGACAGTCGTCAGTACGGTCGACTATGACTGTACATGTCGTCAGATGATAAGTCACGTCATCTGTCATCATTCAAGGAAAGACTTGAATGACACCTGTCATCGAGAGTTCGTACGTCGAACTCGAAGATGGCAAAGCAAGATACATCTTGAAGAAACAAACGAGAACCATCTTTGCTTTAAGTATGTGCGGAACACGCATACGCAGTATTATGGAGTGAACATATTATCCGTTCTGCCGATACTGGTCGTTCAACCAACGTCTCGGGTTCACAACCCAATGGCGGTACCATCTATGCGATGGGAGACGTATGGTATAGATGAGGAAGCGTTGTGCTTCAGCAGAATCTTCACACAGAAGTTCTGCACTCATCCCGCTATTATCTTACGCTTGTGTTGCCGTTCTACAACGCAGCGTTTACTTGTATTTTATATGATATATTGTGACATATCGAAATGAGCTTGAGAGATTGTAAGAAGTGTCAAGAAGTATTTGAGAAGTATTTAGAGGATGTAAGTAGGCATTGAGAGCCAAAATTTCACATTGGGCCATAATGATGGGGCACGGGGGAGCTAATTTTGTCTGTGAAATGCCTGTAAACAAGATATTGCGGGCGCGTAACATATCATAAAGTAATACGAGAAGTTATTAGATGTGTTAAGAAGGTATTAAACATGTTAAGAAGTATTTCGACGTTATAAGTAGGCATCGAGTATCGAAATTTCATCTTACGGGGCATATTAGTTGGGCTCCGCGGAGCTAATTTTGTTTGGGGAATGCCTGCAAAATAGAAACAGCATATCGTGCGGATGCATGAACGAAACAAAATGACCCTGAGAAGTTGTTTGAAGCGTCTAGAACTATTTAGAGGCTAGAAGTATGCATTACACACATATATTCACTTTTAGTGGTGTGGTACGGGGCCATACACAAAAAAATGAATAGAACTCTAGGGAGGCCTGCACCAGGACTCCCGGTGCAGGGCTGCCCAAGCTAGGATCGAATCTCCGCGGTTACTCTATCAACACATATACTGTCATCTAGTATCTATAGCATGTGCGAAACAAATTCCTCTATTGTGACGGATGAGGGCGCACTCGCTTGGGCACTCCCTGGGATCCTGCGCATAAGTTGTTGCGCTTGATCCCAGGTCATGGTCACCACCGCTTGTGGTTGCTGCTGGAAAGGCGGGAACTGCGGTTGCTGGAACGGTTGCGGTACCTGCGGGAACGGCGGAAGAAACGTAGGTTGCTGCTGCGGGAACATCTGTTGCTGCTGCTGGAATGGTTGCTGAAGCTGTACCTGCTGCTGCTGCTGCGGCTGTTGAAACTGCGGCTGCTGAAATTGCTGATGCGGAAACTGCGGCAGCTGAAATTGTTGCTGCAGAAACTGCGGCTGCTGCTGAAACTGCAGTTGCCGCGGAAACTGCGGCTGCTGCTGATACTGCGGCTGCGGGAGAGGCTGCGGCTGAAACGGCTGCTGCTGCTGCGGCGGCGACTGCTGAAACTGCTGCTCCTGCGGTTGCTGCGGCAGTTGCTGCGGCAGCGGTTGCTGCGGCAGCGGTTCCTGCGGTTGCGGTTGCGGCTGCTGTTGCCGCGGTTGCGGCGACTGTTGTTGGAATTGCGGCTGTGTGTCCAAAAGAGGGCTCCCGCTCAACTGCTCTGGGAATCCTTGGCCTTCGGAAACCGGTGGCAAGGGACTTGCGCACTCACTCGCCACAACCGCCTTTTCCACCTCCGTCCATTCGCTCTAGGAGCCGATCATACAAATTGGTTCTCAGATGATGAAAACGTTCTATGGGCCTGTGGGATCTGCGAGTTACATGATGTTGGAGATGGCGACTTTTGCGTTTGCGTTTTGAGCGGCTTCAGCTTGCGTTTTACGGCTCAAAATACGCGCGGTACGTGCGTTGTAAACACGGAAAAGTTTCGCTATGGGGCCTTCTTTGTGAAGGATTTGGTTGGAGATCTTCTGTGGGGACTTAAGATGAAACTACAAGATGACTTGGGCGACTTTTCGTTTTTGAGTTTTGAGCTGTCTCTGCTTGCGTTCGGCGGCTCAAATTGCGCGCGTTACGTGCACTAAAAACACGGAAAAGTTTCGCTGCGGGATCTTCTTTGTGGAGAATTTAGTTGAGATCTGCGTTATCTTGCTTTTTCTTAAGGCTCTGGGCGAGATTTGACACTTGATCTTAAGAATGTTCGGTTCTGGTCCACTCCGACGGCTATGGAGCTGGCATATTATGCGCGTGGACGTCTTTGGTGGACCCGTGTGGCCGCTTTTCGCTGGGTGTTTGCCAGATGTCGCGGATGCTAAGATTTGTTGCTGATTCCTTAAGCGTGAGCTTAAGTATGGGGGGGGAAAGTACAAGCTTCCTTCTGAGACATAAATAAGCAAGACCGCTGGGGACTATGATAAAACTTTGCGGAATAGCACAAATAGCAAAAAACTTGCAGTTTTTAAGCATCCTAGAAGAGATTAGAGTCAGATGAGCCAGATCTTGTATCCTCACCATACTTAAGGCTATTTTTGGCAGCTGGTACCTTCTACCTTCTGGAGGAAGTTATTCATACCTTCTGGCGAAGTTCTTAACAGCTTTTGGTGATATTTTGGTTCTATTGGACAACTAGTATTCTATTGGAAATATCATACGGCCATATTTGACACTGTCATAGTGGTCATATTGTCATAACGGTCATACAGTTGACCGACAGTTGACTTTTGATATCTTCTTCTGGACCGCTGCCCCCTTCCACCACCGCCATGCACCCTTCCACCACCACCTTCCCTCTGACCCCCTCAGACCCTTCTCCACCAACCGCTTCCACCGCGCCTGGGCCTTCGGGCCCTTCCACCACCACCTTCCCTTTGACCCCAGACAGCTCAGTGGGGCATACAGTGGGGTATGCCCCGGGGCATGCGGGGCATGCGGGGCAGCCCAGCATGCCTCAAAGCCAGTCCTTGCATGCCCTTTCCCCAACCCTTCCCTTTGTGTTTCAACAACAAGAGAGTGGTTGGGGCAGCGTGCAGCCGTATGCAGCATGGCAGGCTGAGCTTGCAGCGGGGCATACGGGGCATACGGGGCATACGGGGCATACGGGGTATGTGGGGCATGCGGGGCATGCGACGCGCCAGCCCCCGCACGCGACGAGCATGCAACCGCAACTCCAATCTGCCCCGGGCCTTCCCTATGCCACCAGTATGCCGCCACAACCCTTTGGCATGCCACATCATTATGCCACAGGCTCGCCGCTACCCCATGCCCCAGGCGTGTTGACACACGCCCCGTACACTCCCGCGCCGATGTCGACCACCTACGGGGATCCATGGACACTACCCGTTTACTTTCCACCGCCCCCACCTCCAGTATATGGAGCTGACCCTGCGTCGGAGGCACGTGCTAGGGAATGGTGGGCAGCGCGAGAGCGCATGGCGGCTGCAGAGCGGGCGGTGGCGACAGACATGAGAGTGGTCCCCCAACGACTGTATCCGACACCGTTGATGGAACCGATTCCTCACACCGATATTTCTCCTGACGAGGGTGTGATAACCCATCAGCCGCACCATCGTCGCCGTGCTTCGGGGCCAGATACTCTTGGGAGAACCTTGCCAATACGCACGGAGCCCCAAGACGTGGTGACCGAGAACCTCTCCCAAGCTCACGCGTCTCAACCTGGGAGCACGACATCCGGTTCTGGCTATGAGTCTGCAGCGGGCACTCAGCATAGCCGCAAGCGACGAGAGCGGCGTCTCAAGTTGGAGAGGCATCGGAGGAAGGAGGTGACGGACCAGGAAATGTTGCAGAGGGTAGTCCACGCCGAGACCGCTCGGTTCCTCGCAGAGACCGAGGCGGGGAGCTTACGCGACCAAATGGCTCAGCTAGAGGCTGCCGCAACGGAGGGCGCGGTGGCTGAGGAACGGTGTCTAGCGAGAAGACGTCGAGCAAGCTTGGACACCCCTGTGGTGTACGGGTCTGGTGAAGGCCAGCCACAACATGCAGCGGGAGCGGCTGAGTATGCACCCGGCTCAGTCGGGCATGCCCCGGGGCATACGGGGCATACGGGGCATACGGGGCATGCGGGGCATGCAGCACAGCCGGCTGAGCATGTACCTGGCTCAGTGGGGCATGCAGCGGGGCATGCCCCGGGGCATGCGGGGCATGCAACACAACCGGCTGAGCATGTACCCGGCTCAGTGGGGCATGCAGCAGGGTATGCCCCGGGGCATGCGGGGCATGCGGGGCATGCAACACGCCAGCCCCAACATGCAACCAGTGGGTTCCAGCAGCTTGCAACCAGCGTCTCCCAGCATGCAACCAGCGGAGGCCTGCTTACCTTGGGCTGGAATGGTGGGAAGCCGCTTGCCGCCGATGAAGAATCGAAAAGCCGGAGTAGCGACTATAAGGACACGGAGGACGACCCTGGAGATGACCCTGGTGACGACCCTGATGGTGACCCGGCTGGGGGGGCGGGGCCGTCGACGTCAACTACACGGCTGTTAGTGGTCACTCCCCAAGGGGATTCCTTGTGGGTGCCCCCGGGTGAATTGGCCACTACAGCGACGTTACCCGAGGTCACCTCCTCGCACCATGGTCTGTCGGCAGCCCTGAAGATCTGTGACAATCTTGGGCTGAGTCCCGCTCGATACATTCTGAGCGGGGCCGGTAGTACCTCTTTCCCCGAGATACGTCCGCTGCACACCACCGAGACCTCCACCTACGCTCTCTTAGTGGACCGCTTGGTGGCAGAGGAGTCTATTCGAGGCACGAGGCGTTCCAGAATTCCGTCTCAATGGTACCAATGCCCGAGACGACCGGTGGTGGACGCCTTCACGGAGTCGGAGGCGGAAACCTACGAGCTGGACGGGCTACAAGCCTGGGTGGAGGTCTGTGCCGCTCCGTGGTACTTGGCAGCATCGTTTGGGCCATCTTCTGAGACGCCCCAACCCCCTCTACAGCCTGCCCCTTCCACATTCCCGGCTCCTTCCCACCGACTTTCTGCCGACGCCGCGACCTTCTCACCGATGGCGTCACAGCATGCGGCAGCAACGGGACCACCTGCCGGGGTGGCACGAGCTCCGGAGGACCCCATGGCGATGTACACCCCCGACGACCGCTCCTACCAGACCGCGATCAAGAACGAGAGCTCGCTCTTGAAGGACATCCGCAAGCTGGTGGACGACCTCCCGGAGTTTCCCGGCGATCACTTCACGAAGGGCCGGGCCATGGATGACCTTGAGGAATTCTCTGTGGCGGTGAATGCACTTCTGGAGCACATGACGGTGATTGCGGCGCTCACTACTCCCAGCTTTCGGCGTGAGGCGCAAGGACACAATCAGCTCAGCATCTCCACCTTGCTGTGGATGATCAAGACCTCCAAGTTGGCCAAGGCCCAGAAGTTGTACGTCGAGGAGATGGCGCCAGGAGGCAGCGAAGGAGAGGCGTGGAAGGCGAGGTACGCAGCGGTGCCGCGGTTCATGGGCGATCTTGCCTTGTCAGTGGACATCACCACGGACGCCCTGAAACGGCTGAAGTCGGAGCTACTCTCAACAAGACAGCGATCGGAGGAGAAGACCGGTGCTTTCTACACCCGCATCACCACCCGAACCGCGACTGTCAACTTCGTGGCGGACGAAGTGCGGGGTTGCGGTAAGGTTACCAAACTGGAACTTCTCGAGCTCTTTTGGGGTGGACTACGACACAGCGTTCAAGTGGGTTCCAAGTTGGCGGATCTTGGGCTAGACACCAGTCACCCGGAGCAGTGGGAAGAGGAACAACGTCGACTTGGACGGCCCGACACCTCCGCCATCTTGAAGGTTCGTTCCGTGGCCACGGAAAGTGAGACGGCTAAGGTGATGGAGGACGCGGTTCTCCACGACACCATCGCCCGCAAGGTGGCGTTGGAGATGGGACACCGACAACGGCAAGCTCCACCACGTAGCGCCCCGGCTAGTCGGCCTAGGTGGCCTCCGAGGAGGCCTGCGTTGGCGGCCCTCACGTGGGAGCCGGGGACTGCTGGGAATGACTCGGCAACAGCGGCTCCTGTGGATGTAAGCACAGCGGCGACCCAAGGATCCCGACCGGCACCTGCGGTGAGGGAACGGCCCTGTTTTGCATGTGGCAGTCTCGAGCGCTTGGTGGCCAATTGCACGGACGAGAAGAAGCTGGCCATCTGGAAGGCCAACGCCCCGGCGCGGTTGGCGCGAAGGCCAGGGCAAGTGGCGGCTTGCGTAGACGTCATTGAGGAGAGAGTCGAGGAGGATTCCCTCAATCCAGAAGAGCTGGAAACGATGGAGGAGATCCTCGCTCTGGCGGATGCTGACGTGGACCTCTATGGGGATCTGTGTGCCATGTGTGACATCACGAACACCGAGGATCCAGCTTTTCGGAGTGGGGAGCCGACAGGGGCTCCCGGGCAAGAGGAGTAAATCTCCATCGACCCCGTGGACAGAGGCAGCCCTATACCAATGTGGCAGCCCGTCCTTCATGGCCCTCGCGGACGTCACGTGACGAGGCCACCGCCTGTACCCCGACAAAGCCCGTCTCACCGCGAGTGCAGCATGCCCCAGTGAGCACAGAGGCTTCATCAGATTCACCCCATGGTGTGGCCGCACGGCCCCCCTCCACCGTCAGCCCGAGGCCCCGTTCATCACGGATTGCCTTCAGTGGCCGAGAGCGCGCACGGCGCGCTACCATTTTGAGCAGACGGCCCCTCTCAGTGGAGAATTTCCCCCCTGCTCAGGGATCATTGACTCCACCGATAGCCCCACCGACAGCACATTCTTGTTGGGAGACTTACTGTGCCGAACACGGTGTCCCGATTGACCGCGGTAATGTTGATGGACCTCCCCCACGCATCCGAGCTCATCACGCGGCACCAGTAGTTCAGCCCGGCGACTACAAGGATCTGCATCTGGCTGCACCAGGGACCTCCGAGGTGTACCAGAGTTCCTTGGCGGACCAGCGTAGGCGGTTGACATCGTGGAGCTGGAGAAGTCCGGCTGGGGCTACCTCTGAAAGTGTCCTACTACGACAACTACGCATGACCCTCAAGAAGAAGTCCCCGGCAGAGGCACACAAGATGGCTGAGCGCAGTCGCCGCCATGCTACACGACGTCCCGCGACTACTCCTTTCAGCCGTCGCCAACGGAAGTACGAGTTGGACGAGCTTATACTCGCCCGCTTGCGTGGTCGCATGGGCGGCACATTGGGCTTGGCCTGGGCAGAGTTGAGCCCACGCGAGCAACGTCGGGCTGTGGAGAAAGAATACGGGCCGAAGGCGAATGTACCGCAAGAAGGCCGACCTTGGGAGACGATTGGCCTCCGTCGCCTTCGACGGCGTCAAGCATCTGCGGCGATATCGATACAGCAAGCCTATCGCTTGTGGCGACGTCGGCGGGCACAACGAGCGCAGGACACTCCCCTTGACTCCCATGCGCTCAAGACGGCCTCAGCGTGGACCACGGCAGCCCAGCGGGTCAAGCAGTACGGCAAGGCGGTCGTGCAGGCTGTGTTCGGACGCGTCCGACGGGCACACCCACCTCCCAATCCTACCCCCCTCAAACCGGACGAGACGGTTCTCGCAACAACTCTGGGATCGAGCCCCTCGGATCTAACCTACAGGACCGATGAGTCCGAGATGGAGATCCATTGCAGCCAGTACCGGTTGCAGCAGCACCGTGAGCTGTCCTCGGAGGAGAATACGCCTACCCGCCGTTCGAAGCCTTCGAGGAGTGGGAGGAAGCGCACGACGTTGGACCAACGGGTGAAAGCCTGGAGGAAGGAGGAATCTGCACGTCTTGCTGCTTGGGAGGCCCTGAGCGTGCCCCGACAACCGGTGGGCGAATCCGAACACCTCGAGGAGGAGCTGAGTATGACCCAGCAGCTGGCGGGCGGATCGGGCAGCATACCGCCAGCGTGCAACCAACATGTTGTATCCTGCTCCAGTCAGCCCGAGGAGGAGCTGAACATGACCCAGCAGCTGGCGGGCGAACCTAACAGCCCGTGCCGGCATGCATCCAGTCCGGCCGAGCATACAACCAGACCGGCTAAGCACGCAGCGGAACATGCAGCGGGGCATGCGCCAGGGCACGCGGGGCATGCGGGGCATGCAACATGCCCGCCTGAGCATGCGACCAGCTCGGTGGGGCATGCAGTGGGGCATGCCCCGGGGCATGCGGGGCATGCGGGGCATGCGGGGCATGCAACGCGGCCGACTGAGCATGCAACCAGCTCAGTGGGGCATGCAGTGGGGCATGCCCCGGGGCATACGCTGGGGCATGCGGGGCATGCAACACGGCCGACTGAGCATGCAACCAGCTCAGTGGGGCATGCAGTGAGGCATGCCCCGGGGCATGCGGGGCATGCGGGGCATACGGGGCATGCGGGGCATACGGGGCATGCGACATGCCAGTCTGTGCATGCGACCAGCTCAGTGGGGCATGCAGCGGGGCATGCAGCGGGGCATGCAGCGGGGCATGCAGCGGGGCATGCGGGGCATGCGGGGCAAGCAACGCGGCCAGCTGAGCATGCAACCTGTATCGCTGAGCAGGCGACGCACCTGGTCCAGCGTGCAACGCGCCCGGCCCGGCATGCATCCAATGGGTCCCAGCCGCTGGAAAGCGGGTCAGACAGCGACTCCACGCATGTCAGCGCTACCGACAGTGGCACTACCCACGTCAGCGCCACCGACGTTGGCGCCACCGACAGCGACACGACCCACGTCAGTGCCACCGACAGCGACACCACTCACGTCAGCGACACCAGCAGTGACACTACCCACGTCAGCCCCACTGACAGTGATACCACTCACGTCAGTGCCTCGACCAACGCCACCATGTACGTCAGTGCTACTGAACATGGCAGTGGCGAAGAGTACGAGTGCAACGCCTTGGTGGACGAGACTGCAGCCGCCTTGAGTTCACACCCAATCGAAGATGCTCTTAAATGTGAGCGTGTTCAACTGGATGGGGGGGTGCGCTGGAAGGCGAACTCTCGAGCGGGGACACTCTTGGCACACACACTGTCAGCGGTGCGAGACGAGGAAGGACCCCTACTCCTGGTGTTCTATGCCTACCTTCGTGGACATCGAGTGAAGGTGTTGGTGGACTCAGGCGCCTCAGACAACTTCATCTCGGCGGAATGTGCCCGTACTTGCGACTTGACAGTGCGCTCAGGGACACCAATGAAGGTCACGCTGGCAGATGGGTCTGTAAAGACCGCTGGAGAGGTGGCGTACACCAAGTTCACCGCACACGCGGCGTCGGGAGTAAACTACTGCGAGAAGCGGATGGCTCTACGGGTCTTGCCGTTAGGAATCCAAGTAGACGTGGTGTTGGGGGGTAAGTGGCTTCGCAGTCTCTCCCCAATCACGTTGGATTATGCCGGTCACGGTTCCGTCTCCTTCAACACGCGAGCAAATGGTGGAGGACAACAACGGGTGACGCTCGTGGGTTGTAGTCCGGGGATGGGTCAGGGCAAGGCCCAGGGCGCAGGGCTGATCGATGAGGTGTTCTTGACGGCAACGCAACTGAAGCAGCACCTCATCCACGCGGAAACCAGGCGCCTGGCCGGGGATGAAGAATCGCAACCTCAGTGGCTCATGATGGCGGCGCGCGGGGACGACCATGAGGCAGGAACCTTCGCAGCTACCGCTGCTGAAGTACCGTCATCTCACACCACCCTGGAGAAGGAAGGGCCCCGTCAAGATACTCGAGACGCACCGGTAAGCAGCACGTGGAGGCAGCGCTTTGACGCCTTCTTTGAGAAGTATTTGGATACCCTGTGTTCAGCCTTACCGGAGGCATCCAAGTTGCGTCGCACTGAGGAGGACAAGGCCCGCATCGATCGCAAGCCGGACGCGGAGGGTGGACCACCATGTAGGCGCCCATACAAGATGACCGCTGAAGAGCTACGCCAGCTACGTGAACGTATCGAGCAGCTCATGAAGAAGGGTTACATCCGGCCGTCGTCAAGCCCGTATGCCGCCCCATGTCTGATGGTACCCAAGCCTGGTGACCCGAAGACATTACGTTTGGTGGTGGATTACCGACAATTGAACCAGCAGACGGTGCGGGACCGGTACCCACTACCGGACATCCAACTGATGTTTGACGAGATGCAAGGGGCAGCGTTCTTCTCCTCCTTTGACGCGGTGGACGGATTCTGGCAAGTGCCGATGGCCGAGGAGGACGTGGAAAAGACCGCCTTCACCACCCAGATGGGGGCCTATGAATGGTTGGTGATGCCCCAGGGCCTGCAGAACTCTCCCTCTCAATATCAACGGCGAATGCAGCGTGCACTCGGTCATCTCCCCTTTGTACGAATCTTCATCGACGATGTGGTCGTCTTCTCGCGCACGGTGGAGGAACACTACGACCACGTACGTCAGTTCTTGGACACTTGTCGAGAAAAAGGGGTATATTTGAAGGCCTCCAAGGCGCAGATGTTGAAGGAGTCACTACGGTTCCTGGGCCACACTCTCTCCGCCGAAGGATGCCAGCCACAACATGACAAGGTGTCCTCCATCAAGGACTGGCCGAAGCTGGAGACGGTAACCCACGTCAGACAGTTCCTTGGGCTAGCGGGGTACTACCGCCGGTTCGTACACCGGTTCTCGGAGATTGCCCAACCCTTGACCTCGCTCACCAAGACCGACGTACCGTGGCAATGGGGAGAACTCCAGCAATGGGCCTTCGACGAGTTGAAGACCGCACTCTCCTCAGCCCCTGTATTGGCATTGCCTGACATGAAGGCAGCCGCGGATGGGTCAGCGCCGTTTTTGGTACAAACGGATGCAAGTGGAGGTTGCTTTGGGAGGCGTACTCATGCAAGATACGGGTGACGGTATGAGGGTGATAGCCTACGACAGTCGGCAGTTTTCCGCGGCGGAACAGAATTACCACACCGGCGAAAGGGAGCTCTGCGCGTTGCACCATTGCACCACCGTCACCTGGAGGCACTACCTGTTCTCCTCCGACTTCCGGTTACAAGGTGACCATCGCCCCCTAGAATGGCTAATGTCCCCGGGACGAGAGCTTAGCCGACGACAGGCACGGTGGTACATGGACCTGGTGGAAGTTGGTGTCCCACGAATGGAGTACGTCAAAGGAGCTCTTCTTCTGGTCCCCGATGCGCTATCCCGCCGACCTGACTACGTGACCAAGGACCCGCGAGAAGGGCTCAAGGAGGCCGGTGTCGTAGACAAAGAGACGGACCTCCCCAAGGACCCACTCTCCGTGCTGGATGCCGACGAGGTCTTTGAAGATCACCCGCCGACCCCTGTACCAGGATGGGTGGCCACCATGGAATCATGGATGGATGGCGTGGAGACACTTCAGGTGGCGGAGCGGGCCCTGGAGAGCCTGCTCCAGGCTGGTAGCGCGCCCTGTCACGCAACCGGCTCGGCTGAGCATGCTGCCAGCTCAGCGGGGCATGCAGCGGGGCATGCGCCGGGGCATACGGGGCATGCGGGGCATGCAACACAGCCGGCTGAGCATGCAACCAGCTCAGTGGGGCATGCAGTGGGGCATGCCCCGGGGCATGCGGGGCATGCAACACGGCCGACTGAGCATGCAGCCAGCTCAGTGGGGCATGCAGTGGGGCATGCCCCGGGGCATACGCTGGGGCATGCGGGGCATGCGGGGCATGCGGGGCATGCGGGGCATGCGGGGCATTCAACGTGCCAGCCTGAGCATGCAACTAGCTCGCCTAAGTGTGCACCCGCTGGAGAGGAACTAATGCTGCGAGCTTCCACCGACTACTTCACTGATTTGTCCGAATCTGGGAAGCGCCGGCAGGAAGCGAGCACCCCGGGAACCGATCCAGTGTTGCGCCGTAGTGCTCGGCTGCGACAGACCACTGCTACGACGACTCCTTCCACCAAGCCGAAAACCTCGACACCGCCCGCTACGGATTTCCGAGGTCCTAAGCAGCCAGCTCAGCCGTCTGGTCGAGCCACCAAACAGCCAGCCGATCGGCAGGATTGGAAGGTGCGCAAGGAGGTCTTTGAGCGCCTCCAACGGCAGTTCGGCAGCTTCGATGTTGACGCGTGTTGTGACCTGGGTGGACGGAACCGTCAAGTAGACGCATACTGGACTGATTGTCTGCGACAGCAGTGGAGGGGAAAGCACGTCTGGTGTAATCCCTCATACTCCAGCAGTCATATCTCCATCGAGGCAGTGTTGCGCAAGTATGTAGATGAATGGCGGCAAGACCCCGCGCATACCTCGGCAGTGTTCCTTCTACCGGACATCCAGGCTCGCATGCCTCAATGGAGGCGGCTCTTCAGGATGGCTGGTATGCGGCTGGTGGAAGTGATACCTACTCATGACGAACGAGGAGTACCCACCCAGCTGTTCGAGACTCCTGACGGTGTACTCCACGACCTTCCGTGGCCCGTGCTGGTGGTGCATGCTCCCCCTACCCGACAGCTAGCGCCAAGAGTGCGGCATCCCCGAGTGGCACCTCCGATAGTGCGACAGGGTAAGGCTGCTGAGACCCGCGATGCTTCGAGCCTCCCCACGGACGTTACATTCCTGGAGTCCCTGCACGATGAGTACGCACGTGCCGGTCCCCTTCAACAGCTGCGGGATGACATCCTTGCGGCCCCGCACCATGCCACGAGAGATTTCCGCATCGTCGGGAACGTACTGTGGCGTGTAGCCGCGGGACGGTACCAGTTGGTCCTCGGCGAAGACTCTCCTTTGCGAGAGGTGGTCTTCAGGGATGCCCACGACTCCACCACTGCAGGTCACACTGGCCGGGAAAAGACGCTGGAAAGAGTTCTACGCAGGTTCTGGTGGAAAAATGCCTCCGAAGACGTGGCAGGATGGGTGGCCTCATGCCCTACGTGTCAAGCAGTTCGTCCCCGGGCATCCTACCCCGATGGATTGTTGAATCCACACGCTATTCCTCAGCGTAACTGGCAAGATGTGAGCGTGGACTTCGTTACAGGGTTACCGCTCACCGCCCAGGGGAATGACGCCTTCGTCACCTTTACGTGTAAGCTGAGCAAAATGGTACACCTTGTGCCCATGAACTTTGGGGACAGCTCTGCACAGACGGTAGCCCGCATCTACTTCGACGTGGTATGGAGGCAGCATGGAGCCCCCATGAAGATTGTATGTGACCGTGGCCCCAGGTTCCAAGACTCGTTCTGGCGTGAGCTAATGCGACTTATGGGGGTGCGGGTGGCTTCTACCACTCCGTACAACCCTCGTTCAGACGGGCAAGCGGAGCACACCAACAGGGTGGTCGAGGACATGTTGCGATCGTTCGTGGGTGCCAATCCGGATGACTGGGACCTCTACATGACAAATGTGAAGTTTACTATCAACGACTCGCGCAGTGACGTCACAGGATTCACTCCCTTTGAGCTATGCTACGGGGTGTCTCCGATGTCTCAGCTGGACCTGTTCCTGGAAGCTGCGACTCTCCCTGGCTCTGCGCGACGAAAAGGGGGGGTGGGTACCGCCCATGAGATGGCTGTGAAGTTTTCGTCGCAGTTGCGGGACGCGCGTGGCCGCCTTGAGTTGGCTCAGCAGCGCCAGCGGGAGCAGTTCGACCGGCGTCACAAGCAGCATAGGTACGCAGTGGGGGATCTGGTATGGATCGAGGCTCGTCACCTGACGGAGAAGGTGATGGACCGTGCGCTGTGCCGGAAGCTCGGCAAGCGTTGGCACGGACCTGTAACTGTCGTGGAGTGCTTCTACAGCGATTTGCAGGCGGAGCTGGCGGAGGCGGACCGCGGGGCACCGGTGGCTTATCGGTTGGCTCTACCACCGCATTGGCGCATTCACGACGTGTTTGCACAGCACCGCCTGAAGCCATACGTTTCCGGCATGGATGAGTTTGCATCTCGAGCACAACTGCCTGTACCTGACCCGGTAATGGTAGATGGGCAAGCGGAAGCTCACGTGGACAAAATTCTGGCGTATCGTGTACGCATGGTCAAGGGTAAATCAGTGGAGGAATGGAAGGTACGCTGGACGGGCTACTCGGCAGCTCACGACCAGTGGCGCTCCAGAGACAAGATGGACAGAGGCGGGGAGAATCAGCAGCTCAAGGAGTTCGAGGCACGGCGGTTGGGCATGCAGGCGGACATGCTGAAGTCCGTTGAGCATGGCCGACGTCAACGTCAGCAGCGACAGCCCGTTCACCTTGGTGTCACTTTATCCCAACTAATGGAACATCAATGTGACGTCCCAGAAGTGGATTCTCCACCGGAAGACTTCTGTCTGCCGTGGGAGCGGGTGGAAATCTTGGAGAACGGAGAGCTAGTGGTGATCACCGACCTTGAAGAGCGAAAGACCCGGCCAGTGAGAATCTTGGTGTTGTTCAGCGGGACCGGATCGGTGGAAAGAGAGTTTGCAAAGTGCTTTCCGTCTGCCTCGGTGGTTACGCTCGACAACGACCCACGATGGCAACCCGACCATCTCGCATCAATGGAGGACTGGGACCCCACTCAGTACCCACCGGGATTCTTTGATGTCATCTGGGCCAGCCCTCCATGTACCCAGTACAGTCAGGCGCGCACTACGGGAGGACCTCCTGATCTGGAAGGAGCAGACAAGAGTGTGAAATGCACCCTGGATGCTATTGAGTACTTGAAGCCCAAGCACTGGTTTCTTGAAAATCCTGAAGGAAGATACCCGAATGCGCTGCGGTTGCGGTCAGTGGTTCGTGAACTGCCACAGCCTCTTTTTTGCACCTACTGTAAGTATGGGGAGCGATATCGTAAACCGACGTGTATCTGGACTAGCTCACCTCCACCAACGCCATTGCTGGAGTGCACCTCGCGGACACCTTGCGCATGCAAATGGGCCACCGGAGGGCACCCTGAAACTGCTCAGCTTGGACCATCGTCTTCACAGCAACCAGGAGCGCGAGATGCTCACGCCGTGTACCCAGTACCGGCTCCGCTGTTGCGTCATCTCTTCCACCATCTTCAGTTCGGGGAGTTTGATACCTGACGACACCGGGAGCGGCATCGGGAGATAGGCCGCTCTTGAGGGGGGAGGAGTTGTACCGGGAGGCACGGACAGCTCAGGGCTATGCCCCAAGGCGTATGCCCCATGGGTATGCCCCAAGGCGTATGCCCCATGGGTATGCCCCGAGGCGTATGCCCCATGGGTATGCCCCGAGGCGTATGCCCCATGGGTATGCCCCGAGGCGTATGCCCCATGGGTATGCCCCGAGGCGTATGCCCCATGGGTATGCCCCGAGGCGTATGCCCCATGGGTATGCCCCGAGGCGTATGCCCCATGGGTATGCCCCGAGGCGTATGCCCCATGGGTGTGCCCCGAGGCGTATGCCCCATGGGTATGCCCCGAGGCGTATGCCCCATGGGTATGCCCCGAGGCGTATGCCCCATGGGTATGCCCCGAGGCGTATGCCCCATGGGTATGCCCCGAGGCGTATGCCCCATGGGTATGCCCCGAGGCGCATGCCCCATGGGTATGCCCCGAGGCGTATGCCCCATGGGTATGCCCCGAGGCGTATGCCCCATGGGTATGCCCCGAGGCGTATGCCCCATGGGTATGCCCCGAGGCGTATGCCCCATGGGTATGCCCCGAGGCGTATGCCCCATGGGTATGCCCCGAGGCGTATGCCCCATGGGTATGCCCCGCGGCGTATGCCCCATGGGTATGCCCCGAGCGTGCATGCCCCACTCGCGAATAATGGGGAATTATCGGATATTCACATAAGTGAGCGAGTGGGGAAAATAATCGATGACAAAGAAGATTTCAGGAGAAGATCTGTAATGAAATGATTCATGGTAGATTCCAGGAGAAGATCTGCAATGGCAATACAAGTATCATGATCTGCCTGATGATTGGTGGAGGAGTAACAGAATCAGGCATGGGATGCTGGTAATTGGCCGATGACAGATGTCAATCTAGGAATCCTGCTAGTGAGTTAAAGAGCAACATGATGAAAGGGGAAGCTTGGGAAAAGTGAACCTCAGTGTGAGTGTTGACCAAGTGAAAGAATTGTACAAGTTTTACGTGTTAGGATTGGGCATGATGCCAAGACTGGACATAGGGATATAGATGTTATAGGTCTGCGACCATACATTATATCGAAAAGTGATAGTATTGCTAGGCTGTGTAGCCAGTATATGTCATGCAATTAAACAGTGGAATATAAGGCTAGAAGCCTATGTGATACACCAAAAACAATAGAAAACATAAAAAGAAAAGAAAGAAGATAAAAGAAAAGAAAGGAAAATAAAGAGAAAAATATGTATAAGTTATCAGGAGTGTGCCTGGTACAATGCCACCTCAGTCGCGTATGACTGGTGGTGCGCTTCATATATGAAGAATGGCCTCATGGCCTCCCATGCGTGTCACGTCTTGAAGGACCTCACCATGAGGGACTCTTACCAGGGCTCAGTACGCTGCGCACAACCCCCCTTCCATGAGTTGGCGCCAGGGGCAACATGGGCAGTCTGTAAGAAGTTCGAGGATGGTGACGCTGAGGGTGAAGTGTCTAACGAGTGGGAGGAGGAAGCAACTTCCACCAAGGGTCTCACAGGGCCAGATGGCACGGAGGACTCTCACTATTTTTGGGCGTTGAGGGCGTTCATTGCAGAACTCGAGGCCAAATTTCTGCTGAAGGGCACCAAGGAAAAGGAGGACTTGTTGGTCGCCAAGTCGCAGACCGACGAGCAGGATGGCCTTGCTTACGTGAAGAGCTGTCGACGCAGAGAGGCGGCGCTCAACGCTGGCAAGTCAGTGGGGGACTCCATCGTCAGACAGGACGTTCAGGAGTGCATCAAGGGTCTGCGCATCAAGGAGTACCGAGATCGCGTATCGGAGCAGCTGCGAGTCAGCCATCCTGCACCCAGCAGGGTCACCTGGGAGGACCTGGAGGTCATCGTGGAGGTCCAAGATAAGTTGAAGAACGATGCAGAAGCATGGGCCCTGACGCTTCAGCAGGAACTCGTGCGCAGACTGACCTGCGTGTATTCTTGCTATGAAGCCAGGATGCTGGGGCTTGACCTCTCTGAGTTGGTGTCCTCCATGAGGCGCTCTGGCTCCTCCAGCAAGACTGGGGAGAAACGCAGGGACCCTAAGAAGAAGGAGCCAGCTCAGCCTGGTGGTGATGGTGCGAGGAGGCCTCCACGGGAGGTGAACAATGCAGAGAGGCAGAAGCCCACTTACGGCAAGGTGCCGCCGCCTGACGCCTCGAAGCCGAAGCAGTTCGAATGCGAGTATTGCTTCACGAAGCTGCCCCACTCGCCAGAGCGCTGCTACACTGGGTGTCGGGAGGCTAAGGTACCTCACAACTTCCACAAGGATCGTCAGCACTAAAAGTGGCCGAATGAGGTCAAGAATGCTCAGATGCGTGCTTACAACATCGCGCACCGCTTCAACGACCACAAGATGGGGATCACCACGAAGGAGTGGCTCAAGCTGCCGGAGTCCAAGCAGAAGCCGCAGCAGCCGCAGCAGGTGGCAGCCAGCGCTGAGGTGAAGGAGAAGCTCGCCGCAGAGTTGACAGGTCTGCAGCCAGGAGTGCCGGCCAAGGGCGGCAAGGGCGTTGAGGCGCAGGCCCAGTCTGAGAACAGCGATGCTGAGACCGAGTACGACTCCAACTTCAACCAGCAGGCCGAGTACGAGGAGAATGAGGAGGACCGCCTCGCTGATGATGGGCTGAGAGATAGTCATGATGCTGACATCACTTCCGCACCAGATCTCCAGGCCAGGGCCGCAGTCGCCCTGGGCAGCACTCAGAAGATGCAGAGCTTCCAGGTCAAGACGCCGGAGGAGTTTGACAAGGCCGCTCAGGTGCCCAGAGCCATTCCTCCCAATGTCCTTAGCAGAAAGTTTCACCTGCTGGCGTCCAACTTACGTAGTTCCGTGCGTGCTTGCTCGCAAATTGCGGCCATCTTGATATCTCAGCACGCCATCGACCTTCCAAAGGACATCGAGAACCTCCTGGCGCTGGAGGAGCTCATGGGCAACGAGCCGAATGACGCGACAGAGCAACCCACCGAGGTCAACGAGCATGAACTAGAGCACTCACACGACACGATGGTGCAGGGGTGAGAGAAGAGGCAGGTAGTGCAGAACATTGCACGATCGAGGAGGTGCCGCTGGACGAGATGCCCAACGGCGTGGTCAACAGTGCCGCCGCCCGGTGTGCAGCCGCTGCTTGTGTGAACGACCTGGGGGTGGTTGACTTCAGCGACCATGGACATGTTCGAGCTGGCACCATCAAGACCCACGCCTACGACGCGCTGAGGGCAAAGATGAAGCAGTATTTGACCGACGACCAGGTGCTGCTCATGGCTCAGGTTCAGCCCATCTGCAAACTGCAGAATGCCTCGCTGTACGAGGGTCTGGCGTTGGTGTCGTCTGGTGGTGAGCTTATGTTGTATCGGGCGATCCTCATGGACACCGGCGCCAACTGCAACATCATCTCCATTGCGGTTGTGAGGCGACTGGGCCTCACGGTATACGAGGCTCGCACCGGCGCGAAGGTCACCAGGTGTGACAACAGCCCAACGAAGTTCACGCATTACTGCTATGTGGATGTCATCCTGGCTGCGGGCACGCCGCACATGACGCTGCACCGGTTGTATGCCTTCGTGACCTTCGAGCCAGAGAACTCGTGGGATCTGCTGATAGGCACCGGGCCATTGAAGAACTCCTTGATGGTCGATATCAAGCTTGGAAGTGGAGTGGCCGTATCACATGCGCCAACGATTTTGGGCATGAACGCCCAGGTGGTGCTTCCGCTGGTTGACATGACGCCACCCAAGCGTCCTGACCTGCCCAGGCGCGTGGACCCGGTGGTGTGTCTACAGTCAGAGATTTTCGGACAGGGAATGGAGTGCGATTGGCTGAGGCACACGCCCCTGAGCACAAGCGAGGAGAGATTCGCTGCTTCTGGGATTCAGCGTGAGCACATCGATGACCAGGTCGTGTCACCGGTGAGGTCACCATCACCTTCGCCAAGACCTCTTGCTGATCGCCCACGACCTCGAGTCGCCACACGAGCAGAGATTGAGGAGAGATGTCGCCGTCAGACGTGCTCTCTTGAAGGCGGCCGACGTAGTGACCTGCCGTCGCTGGCGCCCGTCGTACAGGCAGCATCGGAGCGTATGCTCGAGCAGTTCTACGAGGAGCCGGACCCTTGGAAAGGTGGGCACGCGAAGTGGGTCACTGAATGGACACGGAGTCCTTCTCGGGTGGTTGCTGGGGACCATCCGTCTTTGGACGCCCCGCTCGACTATCACTGGGCGGACCAGAGGCTGTATCTAGACCGGCATCACATCGCGCGCCTCTGCCGCATCCTCCAGAACCCCGCCCAGGACATGCCGAGCAGACCTTCCCGCGAGCATGTCTGCGTGGAGTTCGCCCGCTGCCTCGAACAGAAGTGGGTAACGATGGACCAGCTGATGACCCCGAACTGGCTGCATGTGGACCAGAAGCTGGAGCACGACGATCAGAAGAACCGTTGGGTGCTCGATGGCGACTACATGACGCATGTACCGTCCTCGGCCAGCAAGCAGGACGTCGTCAAGCCCCGGGAGAGAGGCAGATCGCGGTGCGACTTCAACCCGATCCAGAAGCTGCAGAACACGCTCCAGGCGTTGTTCAAGTACCCCAGTGGTGAAGTCACTGGCACCCTTATGTGGGACTTGAAGAAGCGCGTCTTCTGTGTTCAGCCGAGCGCAGCCACGCAGCACCTCGACCTGATGCACTGCACGTTGGCTCATGCGCGCGTGTCCAATCGTGAGGAGTTGCTGGACGAGCTCCAACTCCCTCACTGGTACGAGAGTACGGGTGTCTGGACGTACCAGTTGCTCAGGTACCTCTGCCCAGTGAACATTGAGTCTCTCTCGGATGGCATACTCCGTCAATATGCTCGACATGGCAGCAAGGGACCACCTCTGGAGCTCGTCTTTTTGGATTCCAGCACCAAGTACTACCCCGTGGGGGATGGTCTTGGGGGGCCCGGCAGGGTGTTCTCCGAGAATGCTGCCGCCCAGGAGTACGTGCGCCTGGGGGAGATGCGGAAGATGCTCAAGTCGGTTGACACCAGGCAGCAGGGCCACGAGGCGCTCGATGCGGACGCAGCGCGCAGGCCACCACCGCCCAACAACATGGCTCATCTACGGCTCACGAAGCGTGCCCCTGCGCGGCCACCTGCTCCTGCCGCTGTGGCAGGACCATCTCAGGCTGTGGCAGAACCATCTCAGGCTGTGGCAGGACCATCTCAGGCTGTGGCAGGACCATCTCAGGCTGTGGCAGGACCATCCCAGGCTGTGGCAGGCCCATCTCGAGCAGCCGCTGTGCCATCTCAGGCTGCCGCTGGCCCGTCTCGTGCCAGGTCCGCCAGCAGCTCACCGCCGCGCTTGTCGCGCTTCGCACATCTCCATACGCCATCGCCATCATCCAGCGACGTTGAGCCCGTGGACGGTTCTCGTGAGTTGGAACTTCGACTCGTTTGCGCCACCGCCACTTGGCCGCCAGATCCTGCTGGTAGCCCTTCTCGAGGGGAATCGCCCCCTGCATCGCCTGCAGGGACCAACATTGGCTCGTGGGCGAACTCAGTTCGTGTCGCACGTAGTTCACGATCAAGCTCCCCGGGAGGCCCGCCTTCCACGCCTCCGAGTCCGCCGCAGGCACGTCATTGGTCTCCACCCCCTGCGAGGGCGCCTCCATCTCCAGTGGGGTCAGATTGGGATGCCGTCCAAATGGCCACCTCGTCCGACAGTTCAGTGGGCAGGTTTCTGTCCGTGGAGGAGGTGAAAGACCTGAAGGAACGCCGCAACCTCACCGTCTTCATGGTGAAGTTCACCGTGGCATTTGTGGACCGCTGCCGGGACCAGCGGATCGTGTATGAGCTTGGCGTGTGCAACCAGGAGCGAGGTCTCAGGCTGCGAAATTATCCAGGCATCACCGGCAGGGTCGCCAGGAAACATGACAAGACCATCACTTGTGGGCAGCGGGGCTAGCGCCTCCCTCTTGGGGGACAGACGACGTCTGCCAACCTGCTGGAGGCCATCATGTCGGCCTATGCTGATCTGTCGCATCGTGGCTCAGGGCACGCGCTCGACGGAGGTCATGCGAGGAACATCACGTCCTCGCTGTGCGCCTACGTGAATGTTGGGTCGGCGCACGTGCTGCGCTGCATGGCGCACCCGAACGCCACGCCGGTGCACTACATCTTCATGGATGATCAGCAGTGTCTGTCTTGGCGTACGGAGTTCACGAACGATTACCTCATGCAGGACGACCGGAAGTTCACATGCTTGCAGTGGGGTTACAAGGAATCGGCCGCGCCATGGTTGCAGACGGCCCTGCGCGTCTTGGAGGCGCGCCTTCTCCCGCAGCCGCCGCTCGCCCGTCAGGCTCGTGTGGCCGAAAGGCCGGAGCACATGGACACGAGCTGGGCAAGGAATGTGGACGAGGTTCGCGACCCCCCTGTGCGTCGTCAGCACCCACCTTCTGCTGAGACGTACGAGCATCCGCCGCGCGCGGTCGGTGCTGCGCGTTCGTCGGCTCCTTCCGTTGAGCGCCATGGGACTGCTACCCATGTTGTCCACGCGCCGCGGGCGTCCAGGATGCCGGCCAACCACGCCTCGCAGCGTCCTCCTTCTCCAGCAATCTCGATGTGCAGCGAGACAACGCAGGCGTTTGAGCACTATACAGACGAGCAGCGTGAGGCGCAGCGACAGCAAGCGCATTTTCAACAGGGCTCCCCGGGCACAGCGGGCGGGCAGCCCTGATGCACAACCAACGCTGTGGTCGTGGGCTGCCTGCACGGGCAGTCCACTTGCGGCCGGGAGTCCTGCGAGCATGTATCTCGCTTGCAGGCAGTGCAGTGATTTGGTGGTGGCTGGGACGAGGTCCCATGCCCATGGTCGCCGTCTGGGCGATGTGGGAGGCAATAGCGTGGCACTTGGCATGGTGCCCTTTTCGCATTTGGTGGAGGCACTGCGTGGCCTCGTTTTTGGGCTGGCTGCCGGTGTGGTGGTCGGCTGCTCGACGTTATCCCCGTCGTGCGTACTATGACGTTTGGGTCTTATGGGCCCTCGCCTGCATTTGGTACGTTGGGTTGCTTGTCGTGCGCACCACGGGCATCTATGCTGGCGTGCACCGTGTCCGTGCAGAGGGTTGGGTGGTCGTGCCCCTTCGAGGCGTGGTCGTTTCCTTGGCGTGCTGGTCGCAGTGTGCAGCCGCCCTCCTTCTCGCGGTCCTTGCTTGGCTTTGGGTTTGTACCAGCGTCTACGCGGAGGATGTGGCGTGCCATGCCTCTTATGTCCCAGACGACTCTTTGGACAAGCATCACATTCGACGTGGCCGTGGGTGGGCTGTTCCGTCCCTACGTTGGTCTCAAGTTTTCTTGTTGGGCCGCGTGCGCCTGCCCGCTTTGCCGGCCAGGTTAGACAAACCTCGCTTTGCGGCGCGCTGGGCGCAGCTTCGGCACAATCTCCGACTTCATCGCGTCGCGCAGGCCGTCTACGTGGCGCTGGTCCTTGCAGTCGTGGTCTTCACCGCCGCTGGTGGGAGTACTCGCTTGGCGCACGGGGGGTGGAGAGTAATGGCGTGCTTCTTCGCTTCGAACTCGCCAGCAGCCGCAGTGCATTTCAACAGAATTTTGCGATTTTTTCTGCTTTTGTGCGGAATCTTGTGGGTCGCTGGCAAGCTGGCTGAGAGTGTGCCCATGTACGATGCCATGTCGCCCACGCGCAGTGCTTGGGGTGCGTCCCCCTGCACTTCATGGGAGGCCCAGCAATCCTCGAGGCAATGGGAGCCGGGCTGGGAAGCCAACGTCGCGGAGCAGGATGAGGTCTTGCCGTACACCGTGCTGGACGAGCTTCAACCTCTAGGTGACACGACAGTGACCAAGGACGAGGCAGCGTGGCTCGACACTGAGCTCAATGCCACGTTTGGAGGACATCCTGACTTCAAGGAGGAGCACTCGGAGGAAATGCGGAATGTTCTTCGCAGGTGCAAGGCCACTTTTGCCAACAGTCCTCACGATCTTACAGGCTACAAGGGCAAGGCGGAGCACAACACGTTCTCCATTCCTTTCATAGACGAATCCAAGGCCGCCTACCAGAGGCCCAGGAAGTACAGCCCGGGCGAGCAGGAAATCATCGATATCCACTGCAAGGAACTCCTGGAGTATGGCTTCATAGAGCCTGCAGCCAAGCATTGCAGGCATGCGAGTAACGTCGTCGCGGCTGGCAAGAAGGATCATGAGACTGGCCTTTGGACCCAGACGAGATTCTGCGTGGATCTCAGGGGTGTCAACCGGCACTCCCTCAAGGACAACACGCTTCCACATCGACCAGAGGAGCTCTATCAGAAGGTCGCGAAGGCCAAGTTCAAGACCACGCTGGATGCCACCAAAGCCTTCCACCAGATTCCCATGGCCACGGAAGAGGACAGAAGCAAGACGGCGTTCTGGTGGAAGAACCAGCTCTACCAGTACACCTCGATGCCGTTTGGGGCAGCTGGAGCAACATCTGCGTTTGTGAGAATCATGGACTACGAGTTGCGCCATCTGCAGCACTGCACTGTGGCGTACGTTGATGACGTAGTGGTCTACACAGACTCCACGCCTGAGCAGCATCTGAAGGACGTTGAGGACGTGTTGCGTACCTTGGGGGACGCCGGCATAAGATTGCGCGCAGGCAAGAGCACTTTTGGCGCAGCCACGGTGGACTTCCTGGGTTATCGCATTGGGCATAACTCCATTGGCGCGCAGGAGGCGAAATGCAAGGCCATCCAGGAGCTTCCGAGGCCGCAGGACAAGACGGGGCTTCGCTCCATCCTGGGCATGATGAACTACTACAAGGGCTTAGTGGGTGAGCCAGGAGGGCCAAATTACTCAGAGATGGCCCGCCCTCTCAACGACTTGCTCAAGAAAGAGATTACCGATATCAAGGGAGCTTGGTGGAAGGATCAAGACCAAGCACTCCAGGCGCTGAAGGACGCGCTCTGCTCTGGGAGATGTCTGCGGCCTATCGACTACGACAGACCCCTCATATTGTACACTGATTGGAGCACCTACGGCATTGGCGCAGTGCTGGGCCAGAAGGATGACGATGGTAAGGAGTACATTTGCATGGCGATCAGTCGATCCTTGAGTAAGACAGAGAGGCAGTACGCCAGTTTCAAGGGCGAGATGCTTGCAGTGGTGTGGGCAGTGCGCACGTTGAGACAGTACCTGCATGGCGTACACTTCACGCTGGTGACTGACCACTCACCGCTTACCACTTTGATGGAGAAGTCTGATCTTCAGGGTCAGCACCTGCGCTGGGCAATCAGCTTGCAGGAGTTCGACTTCACGGTGCAGTATCGCCCAGGAGCCAAGAACAGCAACGCTGACGTGCCGTCTCGCTACCCGTTACCAACCACGACAGATGAGACTGGGGCAAGGCATGAGAGAGAAAAGGTGACTGCGCTTCACGCAGGCGTGGGGGAAGTGCGCAGGAAGGATTTCCGCGATCACTTGTGCTTCATGTTAGCTGGGGAGGTTTCCCCAGGGGACGAGGCCACGCCAGAGGTCCAGGTTGCCAACTACTGCAAGAGGGCTGCCGTGGAGCAGCTGGGCACGGGACCAGTGCATCGTTTGTTTGATTTGCATCACCAGGAGGAATTGGAGTGCAACCAAGCGGTGATGTTCGACACTGATCTTCCCGAATTGGTGATCGACTCTGGAAGGTTGGCGAGGGCAGCTTGGAAAGCGCTGAGCCTGACACGACCCACGCGAGGCACGCATGGTGAAGGAAGTCCCGCTGTATACAGCAATGAGTACTTCGAAGGCGAACGCATCCTGAAGCCTGAGAAGTTGGACACCAGGGTGTTGAACAAGCAGTTCTTCTCGCAAGCTCGGGAGGAAGGTGTAGTGTGCTACGAGCCATGTGGAGGCCTTTGTGCTGGTCTGGAGATGCTGCTCCGCAGTGGCATGAAGGTGGATCGATACTTATATCAAGACATATCACCAAGCAGTCAGGCGGTGGCCAGAGCCAGGTGCACGGCGCTGCTACGACGATACCCTGACCTCATTTCGCCCAGTGCAGTGGAATTTGGGGCCTTACCCCAAGATCTGCGCGACACGACGAGCGCCGACTTCATACGGGCAGGAGCTCTTCGAGGACGTCAATGGGTCATGGTGTGTGGGTTCCCATGCCAGGACCTTTCCCCTGCTGGGACGCTTACAGGCCTGGATGGCAGGCATAGCAAATTATTTTACGAAGTGGTTCGGCTTCTATCCACGCTGCAGCAGCTACAGCAGCAGAAGCCCCCAGGATACATCCTGGAGAACGTGTCCCCATTGTCGCACAGGCCCGGGACCAAGATCAGGGACGAGGTGTTCCCATACATCGCCAGCGTCATTGGCCGACCAGTGTCCTTTGATGCAGCACAAGCAGGCGCTTACGCACATCGATTGCGAGCGTATTGGAGCAACTTGTTCCAGAGCCACCAGTTCCGCTCCGTGATGAGCAAGGTGGCGAGACCAGAAGGACGAGTTGTATCGTCAATCCTGTCCAAGGGCTGGCAGCCCAGGCCAGTGATAAGAACAGACCGCGCGCCTCACTACGTGGTGAACGTGGTGGGAGAACCGTTGAGGGCTCTTCCCACCATCATGGCGACGCAAGGGTCAAGAGCATTCAGAAAAGCAAGGATGGGCACTGTGGTGCGCAACCAGAACGATGAAGACATCGAGGAGGAGTCCCGAGAGGTGAACCTCGACGAGAAGGCGCTAGCCATGGGCTACAGCGCAAGTGAGCTACGCATGGCCGATGGCCTGAACGACGTAGAACTAGCGAGCATTCTGGGCCTGGCCATGGATCGCAGGGCTATGGAACTGTTGATGGCGGTCGCAGAAGCAAGCATGAATGGGCTTCCTCACAGCGAGGAGTCCTTGGAGGCGGAGAATTCCCCAGGACAGCCTATCGCTGTAGACAACAACTGGGCAGACCACGCGAGGTCGGACCTTCAGCAGAGGCAAGCTTTGCTGGCGGAATGGGTTGAGAATTCGAACGCATATACTCAGCAGGTGGCGAAGACCATGAGCCACCGTGACTGGGAGGAGAAGCTGCAGACAATGTGCTCGCAAGGGCAGAAAGGTACAGAAGGAATTGGGGCCCAGCGACAGAAGGCTGGAACCAAGAAGAAGAAGAAGAAGAAGAAGAAGAAGAAGAAGAAGGAGTGGCAGCTCCACGCCATCGAGCAGTATCGCCAGAGGCACGAGAGCCACTTCGTGAAGGAGGGCGCAACTCTAGCAGCGCGCGTTAACGTGCCTGCTTGGAGTCCGCCTGCCAAAGATGTAGTGATGAGACTACCCAGGTTGGCGTGCACTACCAGGCTCGCTGACTTGATGGCCAGCGTGGCCGAGCAGCAGGCTGACCGCGACAAGCATCGAGATGTGCATGATGACGCATGGTGCCTCAGATGGTTGAGGTCCAATGGCAGCGTGAAGTTACCAGGAGACAAAGTGCATCGTGTGAGGAGACGCGCAGCACGACATCGATGGGATGAGGCTACGGACGAGATCTACATGATCACGCTGTCAGACAAGGAAGTGAGGATACCCAAGCCTGCTGACCGTCTTGCGTTGGTCAAAGAATACCATTCCAGAACTGGCCATTGGGGCATAAGACGCACACAGCATCTTCTGTGGCAGCGTCATTGGTGGGCCGACCTGAAGAAGGACGTTGAGGCCGTGGTTATTACCCAATGTGAAACCTGTCAGCGTGTGAAAACTCACTATGCAAGGGAAGAGGCGTCCTTGTCGCCCCTTGAGATCGTGTCATTCATGTATCGGTGGTCGCTGGACCTAGCGTGGCCTTCAAGGAGACAGACCAAGGCGGGCAACAACAGAGTGCTCATCATGACCGAGCACTACACCAGGTTCATAGTCTGCGTGCCCATTCCCGACAAGGAGGCAAGGTCCATCGCGGCGGCATTTCGCAGTCACGTTCTGGCGGTGTTCGGGGCGCCAGCAGAGTGCCTGGTGGATGGAGGCAAGGAGTTCGAGGGCGAGTTCAAGCAGTTATGCAGAGACTGTCTGATAGACCGCCGAGTCACATCGCCAGACTCACCGGAAGGCAATGGTCTCACTGAGCGGGTGGTGCGTACGATGAAGTTCTGTTTCAAGAAGATTGCCTTGGAGAAGGGCCTCGACTATGAGTGGGACGAGCAGCTCTGGTCACTCGTGCTGAGCTATAATGCAGCGCGTCAAGAGTCCACAGGAGTGGCACCGTTCACTTTGCTATTTGCCCAAGAGGCAGTGGTGCCACCGGACTTGAAGCGAGCGCCCAGTATAGACTTCAGTCCCGAGGTCAAGGATGACAAGGACACACGGGTCAAGGACCTCCTACTGAGGGCAGAGGTGGTGAAGCGACTGATGGTGCACGCTGGTTGCAGTCTGGAGGTTGCACAACATCGTGATACTCTACATTACGAAGGAAGAAGGGGTGGTGGGATTGAGCCTAAACCACACCAGTTTAAGGTGGGTGACTTTGTCTACATTAGACAGAAGCCTCGCAGCGGCATGGAAGTCGCGACCAAGTCCGCCATTCTGAAGCTGGTCAAGATACAGCGGGATGGTGTGGTGGTGCTTGAGGACGCCACCAAGTTAAGAGAGAAGAGCACTGTGCAGAGCATCGCGCCATGTCACCTACAGGTGAAGGACCAGTATGACTGCAGTGCAGCCGTTCCCAGCAAGCACCTAGCATGCGAAGTGTGCAGGAAGACTGATGGGGAGGCAGAGATGTTGCTGTGCGACGCATGCAACAGGGGTTACCACTTGTGGTGTCTT
>LGRX02027950.1:0-22220 GCA_001247695.2 Cymbomonas tetramitiformis
GTGTGGACTCGGCCCAGACTTCTCCTGCAGCACCACAGATTGCACCTTGGGCAATGTGTCCAGTGCCCACAAGGTTTTGGTCAACGTAAGTTTGCCAAGACATGATTTTATGAAGGTCGGTGGCGGTGGTAGCTTGCTTGAGAAGGAAGTGATTCGTGAGACTTTTCTTGAATACTGCCGTTCGGGGCTTAGGGTTTCCCCATCCCTGGTATCACCCGGTAAAATAGTCTGGCCCGCTAAAACCCCTACATTTTTCCGACCACGTGTCACATGCATTTGAACATAACTGGATGTTATGTGTCACAGTGCAACGAGTGGAACGAGAGGTGCTGTGTCACATAACTCTGGTTATGTGACAGGCCGTAGCGGAGCGGAGGGAATAAGGTTTCGAACCCAATGTGAGTTCGGCCTCACAAGTTTTTGTCCGTTTGAGAAAGGGTTTATTATTACAGTTTATTGTTACAGTTCGAGTATTTTACGGTATTTGTTGAGTTTCAGCTATGGACCAATTTTCGGATACAGAATTGGCACAAGATTGCTAGGTTGAAAGCGTCAGATGAGTATGCGGCTTACGCACTCAAGTTAAATGAAATGATCCCTGATTTGTCCGAGCGCGATAAGCAAATACAAAATTTCTTGAAGGATCTAGTAGAGGAGCAACGAAGCAGGGCAAAACTAAATGACGGAAAGTTGGAGGCAGTGTTACAAGCAGTGGCTCAAAAGCCTCAGAAGCGCATCTTGCAGCGTCCAGTGTCGTGGACCTCTGGCGGTTTCGTTCACTCAAAAGCGGGTGGTGCGAAGGCAGAGGATCTGTCTTGTAAGCGGCAGTTTGAGAATGTGGACAAAGCAGATTCAGTTTTCTTCGAGGCGAGTATCTCGCTTAAAGAGTTGATCGAGGATCCACAGTTCGTGGAGAAAGTTACATATGCGGAATTCACAAAATTAAAGCAGGCAGCAGCCGCCCTCGAAGGGGGTATGACTTGGGCGGCAGAACAGGCACAATTTGCTGAAATCTGTATAGGCAGCCCTGACCGGGAGTCTCGGTGCAAGCCCCTATGCCGGACTCCTAGGCCAACACTGGACTGCTGACTGATCTATAGGTTCGTGCTGTGACACACGCTGTGTTGACAGTGTCACAGGTAGGCTAGACTCCGAAACCGTCCGACACCGTTCCGGGTATATCTAGCTTAGGGTTTATTTATCTTATGAGTTTATCCACACAGTTCGGGAGTTTCTGATATCTGGTGTACTAGGATATTCCAGTAGGGCGTGGCCCCATCCACGCTTTTATTCCACTTGCTGATTTGGCCATGATTGGCTAAACGGCCGCTTGGAGAGGTGGTGTGCGCGGGCGCGTTTGGGTGCGACTAGGAATTATGGTATGAGTTGTTTGCGGTAAGCGACTGGGAGTGGCGGCCATGGGGACCGCGCCTCGTAGACCGCGCCTCGCCTTTAGTAGACATAGCGTTTACCTACGGTTGGCCTGTTGCAGTTGAATTTGCAGGAGAATCCGTAGTAGTCACGGAAGATCAGGAGAAGAGGCTCAAAAAGAGCAGAAAGGTTGTGGCAGAGAGGCACGCGAAAGTAGTGCAGCCTTATGGAGGGCGCAACAACTCTGCGTCTGTTCCGAATCAAGGCAGAATTTGTTTTAACTGTGGCTCGCCATATCATATTTCTCCAGCTTGCCCGAATGTGGTAAAAGGAAAAGGGAAAGGAGGCAAAGGCTTATATTGAGCTTGACCGACGGAGTTCGGAAAATCGGAAGAATGAATGTTGCTTCTAGTGACAGGTTTATCGCCACTCGAGTAGAAGAGGCTTAATGCCCTTCGCAGTAGTTAAGCTTAATGCTAACTCGAAGAGACAAGCAGTGGTACGTAATTTCGTTGTTCAATCGTTGTGTACAAGCATAAGAGGATAGCCTGAACGCTCGATCGAGAAGGGGCAAGTAAGCCCGGCTTGTGTAATGATGGATTCATAATTGTTACGAGTGTATGTTCAATGAACGTTTCAAATGCTTGTTGGTACGTGATGATCGGACTCGTTTGATCTTTGTTTTGTCTCAGATTAGCTCTTGCTGATTTCAAATGTGATTATGGTTTAGCTAGGGTAGATAGGAGGGTCCCATGGTGTAGGCGTGTCACATAACTGGATGTTATGTGTCACAGTGCAACGAGTGGAACGAGAGATGCTGTGTCACATAACTCTGGTTATGTGACAGGCCGTAGCGGAGGGAATAAGGTTTCGAACCCAGTGTGAGTTCGGCCTCACAAGTTTTTGTCTGTTTGAGAAAGGGTTTATTCCCTCCCCCCACCCTCGGGGGTGCTGTGTTTTTGAGTTACACTGATGATTTTGGTGCTTCGTTACTTTTCGATTGTACAACGTGGAGTGTCAAGCTTTAATGCAGATTATAGTGTGTTCAATAATAAGATTCGTTTTAGTGTACCGAAAATACCCTTCTCAGATTAGCTCTTGCTGATTTCAAATGTGATTATGGTTTAGCTAGGGTAGATAGGGGGGTCCCATAGTGTAGGCGTGTCACATAACGCGGGATATACAGTAGTGTCACCGTAAAGCCATACTCGTGAAGGTATCTACCGATTAGACCGACTGATTAATTCAGTCGGTACTCTCGTCCCCAGAGTTTAGACGAGCCGCGCTTCGCGCGGCTACCCGCGATTCGATTCGAGGGCTGCGTTACTTGATGATTGTGGAGCTCGTCTAAACTCTGGCCTTTCTCGTCAAAAGCCAGAATTTCGACGATAAATGTCTACCTTTTTCTTACGGACCTCGGCAGTGGGCAGCTCAACAACGTATTTCGTTCGCTCCCGACTGGCTCATGATGCCGATATGTTTATGGTCTGAGAGTTGAATATTTTGTTCATAATATCAGTAACTTTTGTTTTCTGCGGCGAGTTCTCACTGCAACCTCAAGGATGTCAGCTTAAGCGCGTAGGCTTCTCGAAGATTGCGATACTTAATTCACGTGAACGTCATCTTCGCTAGTTCGTTGCATGAGCTATGGCGCTCGGAACCGAGCAAATGAAACTGTTTTGCAAAGGTATTGCACTCCTCTTTTGGTTTCCGTGTTCTATGTTGGACCTAGGGCGGATGTTTGTTTGTTATTCACGTGTGAACATAGAGCAGACGCAGGCTCCGCTGTTCCTAGAGCATCTGTGATGTTTCGTAGCATTAGCTACACATGTCGGAACCGTACAAATCGAAAAGTTTTCGGCAGCTAAGAGTGCCCCCTTTCAGGTCAACTTGCGTACGTTTGTTCACACGCGGATGTTTATGAGCTATTCTAACCACGGTTTGTGGCTGGCTTGTGCAGATAATTGGTCATCTTAGATATTTCTTCGAGGGAGCTACAGAGCTCGGAACCGAGCAAATTAAACTGTTTTGGAAAGGTATTGCACTCACTCCTCGCTTTTAGGTCCCGTGGCGTATTGCAGCCCTAGGGCGGATGTTCGTTTCTTATTCACGTGTGAACATAGAGCAGGCGCAGGCTCCGCTGTTCCTAGGGCATCTTTGATGTTTCATAGCATTAGCTACACAAGTCGGAACCGAGCAAATCGAAAAGTTTTCGGCAGCTAAGAGTGCCCTCTTTCAGGTTAACGTGCCTACGTTTGCCCTAGGGCGGATGTTTGTGAGCTATTCTAACCACGGTTTGTGGCTGGCTTGTGCATTGCAGATAACTGGCCAACTTAGATATTTCTTCGAGGGAGCTATGGCGCTCGGAACCGAGCAAATGAAACTGTTTTGGAAAGGTATTGCACTCCTCGCTTTTAGGTCCCGTGGCGTATTGCAGCCCTAGGGCGGATGTTTCTTTCTTATTCACGTGTGAACATTGAGCAGGCGCAGGATCCGCTGTTCCTAGGGCATCTTTGATATTTCATAGCATTAGCTACACAAGTCGGAACCGAGCAAATCGAAAAGTTTTCGGCAGCTAAGAGTGCCCCCTTTCAGTTTAACTTGCGTATGTAAGCCCTAGGGCGGATGTTTGTCAACTATTCTAACCACGGTTTGTGGCTGGCTTGTGCACTGCAGATAATTGGTCATCTTAAATATTTCTTCGAGGGAGCTATGGCGCTCGGAACCGAGCAAATGAAACTGTTTTGGAAAGGTATTGCACTCCTCGCTTAGGTCCCGTGGCGTATTTCAGCTCTAGGGCAGATGTCTGTTTCCCATTCACGCGTGAACATTGAGTTGGCGTGTGCATTGCACAAAATAGGGTTTCGAAGCTCCTTGCTCAAGGGAGCTATGCAACTCGGATGAGGAGCAGGCGGTGAAGTTTTAAAAAGGTACTTGACTTCTCTTCACTTTCACTTTCTTTGGCCTATGTGGGCCTTGGGGGAGCTGGTAAAGTGTTGTTTTGATGTGTAGCGCAAAGCAGGTGAGGCCATGCATGCGCCTTTTAGATAGGGTTTTCAGACCCCACCCTTTCGAGGGGATCACTGTGTGACATCACAAAACGGAGCACATAGCTATGTAGAGCCGGGTGTGAGGAAAAGGGGGCAATTTTCAAAAGTGAATTTGCCTTTTCTATGCTCCTATGGCGCCCATTCTTAGGGTAGTGGGTAGGGTTCGCATAGGGCGGGACCTGTGCTCCTGCGTCGCAGGCCTCACCCCCTGTCGGGGTATCCCTGTGACATCACAAACGGAGCACATAGCTATGTAGAGCCGGGTGGGAGAAGGGGCAAATTTCAAAAGTGAATTTGCCTTTCCTATGCCCTATGGCGCCCATTCTTAGGGTAGTAGGGTTGCATAGGGCGGGACTGTGCTCCCGCATCGCGGGGTTTGACCCCCCGTCGGGGGTCAGCGTGACGTCATAAAACGGAGCACATAGCTATGTAGAGCCGGGTGTGAGGGAAACGAGCGGTGGATGCGTGAGAGGACTGGAGACGCTTTCGTGCTTGCGTTCGCGCATCGTGTGAGTAGGGATCACGCGAGTTATTTGGCATGTGAGTTGGAGGAACACTCTTTTGATGCCACAGACTTATTGCTTGGCGGGTTGAGGGCATCGATATCCGATGATGAAGCCATCAACATCGCGGTCATGCAAAATCAGATTTTGTGCACTGATATTGAGGTGGAACGATTAGCCATTCGAGCGAGATTGGCCGATTTCGGAATATTATTATTTTGGAATAGAAAAGTGACAATCCTGGAATAGAAAATAAAATTTTTATTCATTAATGCAGACTGAAAATTTTATACCGTCCCTCGAAAAATTATTATAACAATGATGCCAAAGGGATATATGTATATCGGGAAATATTGGGGAAATGCGGAAAAAGAGCAAAAAAACGCGAAAGCGAAAGCCTGTGGTCTCTATGACCAATAAATACAAGTCGTGTGGGAATCTTTTTTTTTTCAGCCAATAATCTGGCCGCGATGTAGTGAATATGCCAAAGGTTTATATTCACTAAAATATTTGTTGGTGAAATTCAATTTTCATATTTTCCATTCGCATATCCGTGGTATGATGACGTGTCTAGCCTCCGTCACGTGCTCACGTCGAACAAAACATAATCCGCTCACCTGTTCTCGCTCAGACCTTCACCTCAAGCTGCTGGACAGTGACTTACGGACCCGTAAGTCACTGTCCAGCAGCCTGATGTAGAGGTCCGAGCAATACACCGCAAGCATCGAAACTTTGCATACTTATTTTTAGGTGTGTTAGGAACAACATATTTTTTGCGCGCGCGAGATCCGTGCATAATCTGGGATCTGGAACGCCGCGCAAGGGAGGGGGTCATTGGGCACGCATCGAGTGAACGGCTCGACATACGCACCGCATGAAAGCACAATGCATAGCACACGCGTACCACACATATCATATTCGCATAACGAACACGTTTTGAGCATTGGACAGCGCGCTGTCAGCCCTAGCAAAAACGCGGATGTCAACCGCGTCCACGTTTCCGCTAGGGTTTCGTCCCTCATCTGCGCGCTCGCTTGCAAGCAAGTATGCGCTGCGGATGAGGGAACGGCTTACCAAAATATTATCTCATATGTGTTATCTTTCAATATTAATTCGTACGGTCTGAATGGCCAACCACAATTCTCGCTAAGGGCCGGCGCGGTCATGTGGGTATGTTGAGCGGGATCTTAGGATTTTCGCGACTTCCAAAAGTAGTGAAAGGTGCCATCATTCTTTGCGAAGCGAATACCCCCTGACTCAGTAGAAATATGTGATAATATTAGATAGGAAAATTTTACTTAGATGAACACATAATCTTAAAAATCTTCGCCTGGCTGTACGGGGTCTCACTGCGAGAGAGAGAGCGTTCCGCGTTAAGTTGAAATTACATAGTTAACAAATAACATCTGTACATCGCAAAATGCTCTAAGCGACATCTGCTGTAAAATGGGACAGTGACACTGCGAGCATCATACGTATGCGAGAGGTGAATCTGTCAAAAACCAAACCAAATCTTTTGCGTCTCAAAATGACATACCGTACAAAAAAGCAATCATATGCCACCCAAGAAATGTGGCGTACCCCACTTCGACTTTTTCGCGGGGACGCACGATTAAATGAAGATATTACTACATTTTCAGTGCACGGTTCAGATGAATGAGATTATAGTTCCGAATTTCGCCCGTCTAATAAATCACGTAATGTATCCAAGACGTGAATGATTTTGCGCCACATCGGCTATAGAGTTGGACGTTGGACCTTTCCAGGCTCGTATGACCAGTAATAATCACGAAAAGAGAATATTTAAGGGGGGCTTAATGCGGCGGGCTCTCGTACTTAACATATGATGGGTTTTCGAGCGATTTCAGCCGTGAAAAATACTTTAATCGAACTGCCATATTCATCTGCGCTGGATTTTTCTTGCCATGTCAGTTGTGTCGGGAAAACGGTAGTTCCCAAATATAAATTATATACAAAAATGTCATACATAATTCAGAATACCCAGCGCATTACGCGTTACAGCAGTGTGAATTTTATGAACCACTTTGGCGAGCCACTTTGGTGAGCCACTTTGGTGAGGCCACCTCACCAAAGTGGTTCACAAGTCCCGAGTGGGGGAAATTTTGGAAAATATCATTCTTGAAAGGCGGAAGAATTTTTTAGGCAGATCTGTAAATTAAAATTCAGAATTCAAATTTGTATTCCAGGATTGTCACTTTTCTATTCCAACCAAATTGCACACCCGGCTGATTTCGAGGTTGGGTGCCAAGCTCGCTTACTACAAGCAGTCGTGGATGGCGAGGATGGCTTGAGATGGAGGCTTGGCAACGGAGTTGGGGGCGATGGAATGCAAGTGGAGGGTGGATGTTTTCATGCGGAAAACTTAAACCGGGCGGAAGCGATGGAGAAAATGAATGCGCTGCGGGCAAAGGCGGCGGGAGGGACATCGCAACCTGGTGACAAGGGGTATATGCTGGCACAGCGGCTGGTGCCGATGTCTGGTGCGGTCGTGGTGGATTGCTGGAGTTGCAAATCAGTCAATATGAGTTTTCCTAGTGGATCAAAGTTTGCAGGACACATACCGTTGGCGGCTGTGCGGCGTGCTGATCGGCAAGTTGACCATGACACGCCGGTAATCGAGCTGGGAGGAGTCGGAAAGGCGACTGGCCCTAAGCTTATAGCACCTGGGTTGACGACAATCGGGTCGCTAGCGGCGTTGACTGAGACATCTATGGCGGCATTGCATGTTCAAATGCAAGTTGCTGGGGTGAAAAACCTCAATCTTCGCAGACATCATGAAAACGCGCTTGCGTTGCTAGCCACTGGCGTGGCCGATGAGGATCCCGCTAGTGAAGATGAGCGCGAGATGGAGGATTGCTTAACTTTTGGTGATAGTGATGAAGAGATCGAGAGGAATTTGGTAAGTGGTTGTGTGAATTGCGATATAGTAGCTAGGGATGTGGGTTAGTAGATGCCGATGTTGTAGGGATGTTGTTGGGGTCAAGAAATTGGTAGAGCAGGAAGCGATGGCCGAGCGGGCTAACTGCATGTTGTTGTTCTCACCAAAGAACTTGCAAAATATCAAAATCGTGTTTCAAAAGAATACAGAAAATCAAGAATCGAAACGAAGCAATCTCAAAGAGATGGGCAATTATTGTTTCAACATCAAAGATTGTAGACACCAAATGTTACTGGATCACTTTGGCGACAAAATCAAAGTGCGGTCACGAGGATGCAAGATGTGTGACATTTGCTCGACACCAAGTGGACTTGTTTTGACAGAGGCACAAGAGAAACGTGGCAGTGGTATGAAGAGACCTCAACGCTCATCGCATTCTTCACTAGAGCCTGGCCAGAGGAAGAGGCGTTAATGGAAAATACTATGTATTTAGTATATATATTTGGAATGTAAGCTTGCACTATATCAAATAGCATATAGCATATCATATTGATAGCGGTAAAGCACCTATAGAGAAAGACGGGACCTCTCTTATATTGACGGCTAATAGCAACATGTCATTAAGTACCTTTCATGGCATGTGGCACGTTGTAATGAACTAGGGGCAAGATGTTCATGGGATTCGCCGCGTCTTTCACAAGAAATAACCTTGAAATGAAAAAGTTATGACATTTTACTTTATTTTGAAACTGCAGATACCATGTTTCGCTGGCCAACTGGTGATTTTGACACTGGTATCTCTTGTACTGGGAGTTCCAGGCATCTCCTGGACATGCGTCAAGCAGTGGACCCCCCCTGACAAGTACTTCCAGAGTCTCCGGACGCCCATAAGCTCAATCTGCGTTACAAACCCTAAGTAATATTCGCGCTATTTCGGTCCGGAGACTCGGGTTCCAGAGTAATTCAGTCGGTGACATGAGCGACATAAACCAAATCAGTTCATGTCACCGACTGAATATGATGTCACGAACCGAACCCCAATTAATTCAGAAAACCGTCTCACCTCGCCCCCGTTATATAATTTACCGCGGGGGCTGATTTGTATAAATATTCGCGTCGGATATACAATGATTTATTTATTTATGCATATATAATTTATATAAATGTGTGATAATAATGAGCCGAATTATGGGAGGGGGCTGGCGATGCCGGGGCGGAGGCCATCCCCTCTCACATCCCCCTTTTACACGCCTTCCCACACCTCTCCCCCTCAAGTGCTCCCTCCTCCTCACCCCGCTCCCCATTTGCCCTCCCACGCCCCTCCCGGCATCGCCCTTCGGTCCCCCTTTCCCCCATAATTCGGCTTTCATTAGTATTACAGATTTCAGATTTGTATAAATCATATATGCATAAATAAATCAATCAATCATTGTATATCCGACGCGAATGTTTATATAAATCAGCCCCCGCGATAAATTATATAACAGAGGCGAGGTGAGACGGTTACGGTTTTCTGAATTAATTGGGATTCGGTTCGTGACATCATATTCAGTCGGTGACATGAACTGATTTGGTTTATGTCGCTCATGTCACCGACTGAATTAATCAGTCGGTCTAATCGGTAGATACCTTCACGAGTATCGTACAGCCGGACCAGAAAACCAAGGGGTATAGACTAAGGGGATGCCACGCCCAGTGTTTGCCGCGGCGGCTACAAGACGCACTTAGGGAGAGCCGTGCGATGCAGGGTTGAGTTACTCGAAAACCCTGAGAGTTCAGTTTTGCCGCTCGATCGTCTCAGAATCCCAACTTCATCGCTTCTGAGCGTTCCGACAAAAGCTTTGACCGAATATTTCTTTACATTTTAACGATGAAAACGGATGGTCTGCTTGCTGTATGCATATATTTCTTGGTGCACATGATATTTTTTCACACAGCATTCAGCGGGATGTTATCTTACACCCTCGAATGACATCGTGTTTTTTTCCGAGGGGCATGCGTGCACAATGCTGCTCGCATGCCCCTTGGAAACACGAGTGAGAACCGATTTTTGAGGGACGCATGAGGGATTTGGGCGCATACTAAAAGGATGGACGCCATCATTTCGGTGAACTTTCTTCGAGTAACTATTTGTCATACGCAAGCGCTTCCCTTGAGCCCGTGACCTCAAGGGAAGTGCATGGCTGATTTGTATTTCGGGCGGAAATACCCAAAGGGCGGATGCCAACAACAAATGCAAAGTGCATGTCCAAAAGTTCGCCTCTATGGGAGATTCCCGTTGCATCGCTAAATATAACGTATGAATGCTAGTAGATATGTTCGGTGCAGCACTCAGCCCGTGACTCGCAAAGTAGAATCATAGTGCTAGAGAACCGATTTTTTTGGATCGTAACCTAGATCTTACACATTGCTCAAGGCATCTGAAAACTAGAGTGCGAAATGTGAATATGCTCAATGCGGCAGAGTTGAGGGCAACGTGCTGATGGATGGTATTACAATATGCACACTTCAAGTATACATATTGCAATATATCACAGCAGGAAAGGGCAGTATGTACTTTCCGCTGAGAACTGATTTTTTGATTTTTGGAAGCCAGGAAGCGATTCTGAAAACACTGAAAGCGCTGAGAAGCGAGGAAAATGGCATTCGAGAGGGATCTAACGGTGCATCTGAATTATTTTGCAATGAGAGGTGACACGAACGGCTGTGGGCGCGTGCGTCTTGTAGCCGCCGCGTTACATACTGGGCGTGACATCCCCTTAGCTTATACCCCTTGCAGAAAACAGGTCCAGTCCCGGAGCTAGAATAACCAGCACCAGAAAGTGATGGAGATGCCGACTTCAGCCCCCATACTGGGGGCCTGTGGCATTGCTGGAGTTCGCACCGTGACAGTGTCATCACTGTCACACTGCACTCACTTGACTGTACTGACTACTCCGTATTCGGGTAGTACAGTCCTCCATCGGTTGTCACAACGTAAGTTGTGACTTAGCTTTTCTTATCTTTTTTATCGAGTGATTTACAGCGTTTCACCCGAGCATATTTTTCATCACCGACGTCACTCTCGCAGGTTATGGGGATCAGCCCCGCTTCTACCACTGCTATCGTAGCCATGCGTGGCTAAGCTTTTCCGCTTGGCCGGGTGTCACGGCCCTATAGAGTTTGGTATGAGGAATTAACGTGGACGATGGCGAGAGGGCGAACTTCGGCACTCATGGAGAACTAGGGGACGCCCGAATTTTTGTTGTGCTATGCGATGTCCGTGTGATTTGTGCTTTTGAATGTAATTTGATCGACTACTGTCGGCATCAATCTTGGCCAACACGTTTGACCTTCGCTTGCTCTTCATTTTTCTTTTCTCCATTACAGTTCATCGTCCTCGACGCCATCACCGATTTTGGCTACCTACGTTTACTTATGGCGTACCACCCATGATTACGCGACTCCTTACCTATTGGATTTATTATGACTTCATCATCGAGCAACGTGACTCCCCCTATGGGGGGACCTAGATTACAGTACGACTAGATAGCATTTTTTCAGAGATGCAGGAGCAAGGTTTAGGCCTACCCCTGCTTCACCACCCGCAGGCCTAGCAGCTGCAGATCGCACTTGTCACGGTTATATACGAACAATATATGTGACGCTGCTGTTATTGAACGGTAACAGGGAAACGCAATAGTTTGGTGGGATATGAGTGCAGCAGTCTGTAGACCAGAAGTGCTTGCTTGAGCCCAATGCTCCTCATATACTCTAGTGCTCTCACGCATCGCATGCGTTACCACCATCGGGTTATGAACCCGAGAGCACTTGGTGAACTTCCCGCATCGGCTGGTCGATATAGCCTTTGATGCTCGCATGATGTTCTGACTACATAAGAGGCGTGTCCAGGGGGCATCACCTCTATATTCACCGGTATCCTCTGTACTCCTCTTGATATTTCCCGGTATTTCCAAGTATTTGCGGACGCCTCTTATGTAGTGAGCACACCTGGTCATCTCCGGCACGCACCACTGGTCACCTACTGTTATTCCGCGTTGGTCCTTACTGTGGATTTGCATGGGTCTTGCAGGTGTCATGCAGATGTCCCCTTATAAATAAAATCTTTTGCGTCTTTGCCCGAAAATGTGACGAAAATGAAAAAGGTGGCAGATTGGGTCATATTATGGTTATGTATAAGATAATGGGAATATGACCCAAAGTGCCACCTTTTTGATTCATCTGATTTTTCACCGCGTTCACACGCTGTTTTGTATCAGAAATTTGTGAAATATATTTTAGATTTTCTGAATTTGAAAAGGTGGCAGATTGGGTCATATTATGGTTATGTATAAGATAATGGGAATATGACCTAAAGTGCCACCTTTTGATTTTGTTGTGATTCATCTGATTTTTCGCCGCGATGGGCACGCTGTTTTGTATCAGAATTATTGGAATTATATTTTAGATTTTCTGAATTTGAAAAGGTGGCAGATTAGGTCATATTACGGACTATATATAGATAATGGAAATATGACCTAAAGTGCCACCTTTTGATTTTGCTTGTTCGCCGCGATGGGCACGCTGTTTTGTATCATTTATGTATTTTAGATTTTCTGAATTTAAAAAGGTGGCAGATTAGGTCATATTATGGATATATATAAGATAATATGAATATGACCCAATCTGCCACCTTTTGATTTCGCTGTTATGAATCGCGGTTCTATCCATGGGGTATCACCCAGGTTATTTACGGGAAATATTTTTATTGTTCACCGCAAATTATGTAGATAACGGCACAACTTCCCACGTTTCCCAATTGATATCTAAAAAATCCCCCGAAGAAATTACGGGCTTGGAGAAACAGGAATTAACTTCAAGAAAAATCTAATAACATTGTTTGGAAAATTTTGATACAAAGAAGAAATACTAAGCTCTAAATTATTCTCTCCAATTAAATTTGTAGATGCAACTAATGTATCTCTCTGTGCTGCTATTGTAAAGAAACCTAAACCTTCACAAATCAAAACATAGTTGTCTGCAATGTTCTCATTCACAGCTGTATCAGCGTGTTGAATTTTGAAATTAGCTACTGGAGAACCGGTTTCAGCACCTGCCAACTGAAATTCACACAATACACCAAAAGTATTTGAAGGGAATTTCAATATTCGAGTACCTTGACCAGCTATAGGTTGTATTCTAGGAAAATTATATTGTAAAGTTTTTGTTGTTAACTTATTGCAATCTATATCATTACAACCTATTACATCACCTTTCATATTGATTCTAAAAAATTCATTTGATGTTATAACAGGTCGTTTACGAAACTCCAAAGCATACACTGAATCAACTTCTGATAATTCAACCAATGATGTATTCAAATCTATAAATGTTGAATCAGTAGATTTTGACCCTTGTAATTCTAAATTTGTCTTGGAACCTAATTGTACAACGTTGACAATTCCACCATTGACTCTTGCATCTCCATCTACTTCTAAACCGGAAATTTTTACACTTGCCCCAGCGGTTGCCGGTTCCAAAACATTGTTTCTTTCGGTCCATTTTGAAGGTTGTACAGGATTATATGTTTGACCATTAACGGTATCACATGTTAAATTCTTACAAACTAAACTTTGTCCAAAACTTGACATATATCATATGTACCTATTTAAATTTCACGCGGTATCGTTTAAAGTGTTTTATATGTGAAATACCTAACAATCCTATAGCGTTAGGATAAACCAATACCGAGCCTTCTGTGACTTCACCGGTCGCTGGTAATATTAAAGGAACGTCGGAATATTGTGTTGTGGCAACCGAACCGCCTATACCGGTAGCACGTTGTGGTTGATTATGATAATCGGACGTACCGTCTGGTTTAATTATTCCTATAAGTCTGGCATCTGTTGTGCTCATTTGGGTGGACGTTGCCCCTGTATCATATATTAAAATGGCGTTTGCACCGGTCCCACCCTCTAATGATACGTTCACCCTAGATTGACGTTGATTTGTTTTTGCTTTTGTTTTTGGTAAGTTCTGTTTACTATATCTAACTACGTTTCCTTGGGCGTCAGCAATATTTCTTACCTTACATCGAGTGTTTGCGAGTCTTCCATTTATAATTCCTTTAATTCTCATACCGACACCATCTTGAACGACGGTTTCACAACTTGGTAAATTAGGATTATTTCGCTTTACAGGCATTTACAATATATTTACAATTTAAATGACGGTTGTAAATAACATATAACTGCATTTGGTGATGCATGAGTTACGGTTTCCATACAGCACCCGATTACACCATTAGTCGCCGCAACTGCTGCTGAATTTACAACACCGTTTGCTTGAGCTCCTAAAAGCTGGCCCTTGGTGTACGAACCATCAATACAGTTAACAGAACAGAAACCGCTAATAAGTACAAAACAAGAATTACCTGCAAGACTATCTTGGACACATACACCTATAACACCGACATTGGTATTAGTAGCTGTGTTTGTTGCTGCATAGGGTTTGATACCATTGATGTTAGTGCTTACATCGTCAAAAGAAAGAACAGTTCCTGATGTTATTGTAGAAGCTGTTGTGTTTACCATCGTATACACTTGGCCTGTGAATGTGTTTGGTGATGTAGTCTTCCTATAAGCACTTGTGAGTTGGGTTAATGGAATTCCATCAGTCGTTATCGAAGATGTGTTTGGTGGTGTGTAAGCCCAATCAATACTGTTCGTGATTCTTATGGCCGCCGTATCCAAATCTGAAGTGAGGTTGATTGTACCACCGGTATTTCCGACAGCAAGGACCTGTGATAAACTTGGAACACCGCCGCCACCAGAAACAGGACCATATCGGACCTCATTGGATGCTGTGTCATAATGCAACATTTGTGACTCGCTTGCTGGGTCGGGAGACAATCTTATAGGCCTGATATAACAACTACTTGCGACACCGGCGTTTAATTCAACCCCGCTTGCATTCAAAACGATTGTATTATCGGTGTTTACCGCACTTTGAGCAGAGTTCTGTCCTGCGAGAGCACCTATGTTGATTGCATTTTCACCTGCTGTAAATTCACCTGCATATTTCCCGATGTTCACGGCTGCATCTTTGCAATTGTTCTGCCCACAGTCGTCCCCAATAGACACGACATAAGAACCGCAATTGTTATTACATGAACCAGAACCAATTGCAATCGTATCATTACTTGTTGTATTGTTAATAGATAATGCATTGCGGCCGATTGCGATAGAACGGTCTCCAATGTGGTCGGCGTTTGTGTATCCTTGTGTCTGCTCTCCTATCGATACCTTACCTAGACCGAGAGAGCCACTCTCAATTCTAAGATTATTCCCACTAAGTTTCTCTTGATTGACTACCATGGTACCCGTTCCGGTGTATGAAACATCGGCGACACTGCTTGCAGCCCCTCGGGTGGTCACATCTTGAAGTGTAGAGGTTTCAGGTTGTGCCGGTAAGTTTGTCAATCCTGAACCATCACCGACAAATGCAGATGCACTAATACTATTTGTCGTCGTGCTACCTTGGTCGGTGACCGATTGTAGATTCTGATTTGCACCAGAAGGTAAGTTAGTTAACAATGAGCCATCTCCTCGATACTTACCGCTTGTCAATGTTAAATCGCCGGTATTGAGTACGAGTGGGCCGTCGTTTATCAATACCCCATTGCCGAAAGGCTCTATATTGATTGTTGTCTGCAAGCAGGTTACCTCGTTGATGCCTGTTTCGCCTATCTTAACTCGTGTTTGTTCCACAGGGTCCAAACTTTTAATCTCAAACGATGCATCGAGGTCATCAAGGCCTGCTGAGAATCGTGATTTCGACACTGGATTGTTTAATACGAAGTCGTTGAATTTTATTGAAGTGTGTACCTTTAGCGACCCATCTGTCAACAAGGACATCTGTTCTCGTTCATTCAATGGGTCTTGAGTATCTATGAATTTGATATCGTTCTGATAGCGTATGTCCGAACCGATATGCATCGTCTCTAACGGCGAGTCTACGCTGCCTATAGTTTGGCACACAACTGTATCGCACGTTAGTGTATCGGTTGTCCCTGGGGCTGCTACATAGTCTTTGCCGTTAATTTTTTCAACTATTAGATTTGAACCGAAAGCTGACATTATATACTATAAACGATTTAATAATTTACAGTGGAGGACGTCTTGAGACAAGTTTCATAAAGATTTGGGCAGGTAAAGTATTTGTAGTCCGATAACCATACAATCCATTAACCGGAACTTCTGCGTCAAATGGAGGTGTATTTGTTGGACCTGTGACAATTGGCAACCCACCTAATCTAAATTTGCTTAGCTTTCCCGCCATGTTGAAATCTGCAATACCGGGGTCCCCGCTTTGGCTTGCATCAAGATTAAATATAGCTTCAGTTCCTAACAAATTAATTTGAGTTCTTGCTTCCGGTACAGCCCCATTTTTACCATCACGACCGATGGTCATTCCTCGACCGACCAAATCATCGGCCACCACTTTTTTTGCATTCAATTCATTTCCAAATGAAGACATGTTAATATATATTAACTTATGAAAAAAACAAAGGTACAGGTTGCAACAATCGACTATTCAATGGATGCTCCATCGGGAAATGGAACATTTCCATTTCTTTTGACACTTTTTGATTGTGCCCTAAAGTATAAGATTTGTATCCAGCCAGAGGATGAACGTTGCTAATCCTGAATGGTGGATATGTGATGTCATTGATTGTTTTACATGGTAGGTGTTGCATCATAACCGGTCTAAAACCTGACATTTGAAACATCGTCGCGGTGTGAATTTGTTTGTCCACGTTCGGTCCTACATCTTTTTTCATGTTGTAACTGCTTAATCCTGGCTGTTGAGCCATATTTGTATACTATTAACAGCGTTTTAAAATACAGTTTCAATCACACGGTTTTGACCGATACGAAGAACGGCTGTCGTTTCGCAAATAATCATGGTTTCGTTTGTTGTAAGTACCGTTTGTAGCGGGTCTGCTGGTGATGCAATAGAAGTTTGATAGTAGAAGGAACTGTTTAAACCCCGAGAATCCAAACCAGTCAAATTTCTTACACCCATTTCTGAGGGAAGATTCAAACGTACCATGGGAATGAATTGGTTGTTCAGCCAATCTTCGTATGAATTAATTTTACATCCCGATAGCGTTCCATAATTGTCAGCTTTACTGATAGTCAGCAGATTGAATGCTGCAAGAGTGTCGACTCGATAATTAGGAACGAACAGGTTATTAATGTTAAATTGCAGAGCACCCAATCCACCTGCTGAAAACTGAAAGTATGAGGGTAGGTAGGCTGTTCCACATGTATTTGCCAATTTGATAAGTCCTTTGTTTTTTTTCTCTATAATCACTAGGCCTTTGCACAGCATATATGTTATTAATGCATTGTGAACTCAAAGAGAACCTTGTCGATTTGGCCATACCACCAGCTCCTTCGAAAAAGGTAAAGTAATTGCAATACGGAATCTCCAAGAATCCATCACGCAGTTTGCTCTCAACGGCAGCATCATATACTCCAGAACTGAATGTAATCGTCTCTACGGTAAAGTAAAGTTTGTCCAATTTAAAATTGCCTTTCGATACTAATTCTTCTTGAGCTTTCGTGTCAATTGCAAAACCAGGCGTTTTTGTTTTTTGCCAACACCCGAGGACTTCTGGACCTGCAAGGTACAGCCTTATCTGAATCGGTGGCAAAAGTGAAGTATCAATGTAGGACGGTTCAGCTTCACCCAAAAACGTTAGCCATTGATTCAAAATGTATGGACGAGGTGTGCTGTAAAAGCCCTCGGCTACAGAGATTTCTTGATTCTTAAGAACCCTTTGATAAGTCATTTCTTTGCTAAGAGTGGTTTTGATAGTATCAAGTACGCAACTGACCGTGTTGTAGGATTGAAAACCAGTGGTCAACTGCTGCCCTCCGGCGAAAATTTCCATTCTTTGAATCAGTTTCTCGATGCCATTGGGGAGCGTCGTATGTAATTCATCAGCATCATCTTCGTCGTTTTGAAATGCTAAAGGCGTTGTACAGGAACCTAAACAATGCATGGCTAAACTCTTCATGTTTACAATTGAATTAACGGGTAAATTTAGTGTAATAGTACTATACCTTGATGCTTCGGTAAGATTAGTAGTCTCTAATCTGAAGTAATTAGTTGAATATGAATTCATTTTCGATAAGCCGTAAGCAAGACTCATTGGCAGACTCATTTTTGTATATATATTATAAAGATTATAAAATATCTGATAGACCAGCAGGTGCCAATTCTTCAACTTTGATGCTTAATGAATAATTGATAGAACCGTCTGACGCTTGAGTCGGAGATGCCAATGTGATTAATCTTGCTTTAGAATCTGTAAGTGTGATTCTAAATGAAGTAAATTGAGACCCAGACACTTCAATAACAAAGTTGTCGTTTGGGTCTATATATCTTATGAAGTCTGTCGTTGTGTCACTAGGCAATAGTATTTTCGCCCAGATATCAGAACTTATCATTTCGTTAGTGTTTGTAAAAGTAGAAAGATTTGTTGATTCAATATTGTGTGTTGGTAACGATGTGACCCTAAGGTACAAGGCGTCGTTGGTTTGAATGTTACATGGATAAACAGATTGAAACACGGAGTTGGGTGTAGTGATGCCAAACAAGTCTATAAGTTCAGATATCTCACTTAAACCAGCTGTGCTTCTATTAACACGACCTCCGAGTACTTGATCTGAGTCATTGTATTTTCCAGCTGTGGAAACTGAAATTAGGGCATTTTGTAAATTACTTCCCGGTAAAGCAAAAAAGTCCCCACTCACGCTGAATGATACAAACTTAATATTGGGTGCTGCAGGATTCAACGTTATACGAAATTTATTCTTATAATCAAGTCCATCGCCGCTATTATTGTATAACACACTTACATCACCGGTGTATCCAACAATGGCAGTCTTTATGCTTGTTTGTAATAATCTTGTTAGTTGGTCTAAATCAGTATAATTTGCATAAGGTATTTGAACTTCCGTTAAAGTATTATTTACCGTATCACCCACATAGAAGATGCCATTGGTCTCGTTGATACTATACCATGTCTTTGCACAAGAGAAAGTATTCAAAGTTAATCTCAATTTGGTTTGTGCTCGGTAATTTATCAGTTGAGTGGGTATGTTCATTTGCAAAACACGTGCGTCTCCATTGCTATTGTCTTCGGAAGACAAGAATAGCGTTCTTGTGCTAATTACGCTCATCTATATTAATATAACAATTATCTTTTATAGAATCAACAGTATCCCGCTCTAAAGGAATTGGTTCTTCAATGTTTCCAGTACAAAGGTCATCGTAAAATTCTGGACGTTTGATATAATCATCTACAAGCAATTCTACATGAGCTTCTTTAATATCGGGGTATTGAAGTTTGGCTAAGCGTATCAATTCTTGACGGTCCATCTTATTATCATATAAATCAAAAAAGGTGGCAGATTGGGTCATATTATGGTTATGTATAAGATAATGGGAATATAACCTAAAGTGCCACCTTTTTTGATTCTTCAAACAACTCCTTGTCTTGGTCAGCACGACCCGTGGCTTGACGTATCATCTCCGTGATTGGGTCATAGACCGGCACTTCCGTTAACGGTTTTTGTTCTATAGGATTCAGTCCCAATTTTCCACGTATATAATTCTTCTCACCTAAGCTTTCTTTGACACCCATAACATTCATGAAATCTGTGAAATTCACATTGGGAGTTTCTGATAGTAAGATTGGTTCCAATAAACCTTGAGTGGTCCTAAAGATACGTTCGTCGTTGGTGTCAGTCGGTGTGTAATATCCAAGGTACCCTCCCACAGCCGAGCCTGTCATGGCGTTGGCGAAGCCGTAACGAGACCTTGCTGTACTGACTCGCGTAGACTCCGGTGCATCTGAGTACATCTGTTCCACGCTATGTAATTTTGTCAAATCGTTTTCCGTACCTACCTTTGGATTGACGTGCACGATATCGTAATTGCTTTTAGCATGTGGTTTCAACCGGGCTGGTAATGACACTAAATCGCCTTCTGTTGAGTACAACACCTGCTTTTCCGTAGGAGTGTTCATCGGTTCTTGCATAGGATTGATTGCTGGGTTGAAATGATGCCCTTCTACGTTGTTAACTTCGGCTATATAATTGCTTTGACCACCTCCATTAGAGTGACCAGTCACAGATAACTTATACACACCGTATTTACTTTTGACATCGTCAAATCGTTGTTGTGCTTCTTGATATCTTGATGTACTACGTTGTTGTTTCATCAATGTCAAAAGATTTACATACCAATCTTCTACATTTTGTCCACGTGAGATGTCCTGGGCAAGAGTGTTCAGACTTCCAAATTCTGCATCAGAGCCTCGATATGCAATAATAACGTCTTGGCTTTTAGGATTGACCAACGTTGTAGAGTTTCTACCCGACAAACTTCGGTCTACGTAATAACCCGGAAGTCCTTTCATAATACTTTTCAACCGACCTCGGTCACCATAACTATAAGCATAAGCGACATCTGATGCCCGTGCATACCTTGTTTGTGTAGGATTGTCCCTAGACGTGATATTAGCACCAAAGACTTTGTTCAGGGCGGTTCTTGGAACTTTTACGGCGTCTTGACTTAAGGCATTCAGCAAATTAGAGGTGTCCCTTTGTGTATACTTGTCAACATCGTTAGGTTTCATGATTGGTTTGCTCTTGATTGTTACCATAGTTTTGAAAGGTTTACTGCTGTTGTCAGACCTGTTACGCGAAACCGGACTATGTATTTGTTTCTCATCTTTATCGGCATCAACAAAATTACTAAAATAACTACTAGATGGACGACAGTAAGCATTGGATTGATAGCTTTGATTACAAGGAACTTGCATTACTATTAACGAGTTTTTGATTTGGGTGTTAAATCGCCTCCGGCTATGTAACTAGCAACTCTTTGCAGAGGACTTGCAGGAGCCGCCGTTTGACTTCTTGTCATTACTCTATCAGATGCAAACGTTCCAAACCTGCTTGGAGAAGCCATTATATCGCCCTGTAACAATGCTGTTGCTTCCTTTCGCAGATTTGAGCCCCGTCCAGTATCGCGTGACGGTCCAGCTTCAGGAGTGTCTGGTGGTAGTTGTTTGGCTGCTTGTGCGAGAATGGCGTTTCGTTCTTGAGCGTCTTCCTCAATACGCCTTAACGCTTGATTATCGATATCGTCTTGTGTCATTGTCATCATTGGATTTAACATTGTCATCATAGAATTGGGTATGGTTGTATCAATATCACTGCTATAGTCCTGAATGTCTCTCACTAATGGCTCCGTTCTTATGATTGAATCTCTCAAACTATTGTAGAATACCGCACTGTTTTGACTCGGCATCGTTATTACGTAGTTGCTTTTAGCGAGGTTACCATATCCTTGAAACAGAGTGTCGGAACTTGAGCCGTTGGCAATTCCCATCATTTTCATACAATTGCGTCTTCCGACCTCATCGGTCAATATTGTTCTCATTATATATTAACGGTTTCTTTTTTTCAACAACTTGATTTCCGGGTCTGGAATATCAACAAACTCATTCTCTTCAGACTTCTCATAGAATATCAATTGATATTTACGCTTGCTTTTCCCAGACCGATTGAGCTTGAGGTAACCTTTCAATGTCTTTTGATAATTAGGGGATTTCTTGTCGCTGATAAACACATTGACCTCGTAGTTGTCGTAATTTCTAGATGTCTTGGAAGCAGTAGTTCCTTCTATACCCTCTTTCTTCAACGCACGCTCAGATTTTGCAGCCTGTTTACTTTCACTATCAGTCTTACTACCTCGGGTCTCTTTGGATGGTTTGGAAACAGGTCCTTGAACCTCTTTCAGTTCTCGCGGCTTATATTGTCGGCTTAAGGTATCACCGTCGCCGTCCTCTATTACGAAAGACAATCCTTTTCTACTTCTGACCTTATACACCTGCGTAGACCATGTTTGGCTCTCTTTGTCAAACGTCTTCTTAGTCACACGTAATCGCACCCTATCGCCTGGTTTAATGTCTAACTTCTGTAAGAGTTTGGCAGTTTGATTGCGTTTCAACAAGACACTTCTAATAACACGATTCTTATTCATGTCATCGGGAGGGGTATCATTGATATTACCTTGGTTTACCGTTTCATTATAGTTCTCTACGATAGAGTCCAAATAGTCAACCCAATTATTTTTACCGGTTCTCGCCTCGTTGAAATTAAATCTTCGTTTCAAAGTTTTGTTAAACCGCTCGATTTTCCCTTGACGAGTGTGGTCCTCTTTTTGAGACGTGTAATGTTCGATACCCTTCTCTTTCAACAATGCTTGAACTGGTTTGTTCGTGAACTCGCTGCCTAAGTCTGTACTAAGAGTGTCCATTTTGGTTTCGCTTAT
>LGRX02027952.1:0-28481 GCA_001247695.2 Cymbomonas tetramitiformis
CATGCAGGGGAGGCCAGGTTGCATGCTGGGGAGGGGAGTCCAGGTTGCATGCTGGGGAGGCCAGGTTGCATGTTGGACAAGGCAGGTTGCATCCTGTGGGGGGCAGGCTGCATGCTGTTGAGGAGTTGGAGGTATGCGGAAATATCTGGAAGGTAGACGTACCTCTTTGGAGACTTCTCCTGTAGTTGGATCCAAGACCATGGCACCTTCTGCAATCCGCCTTTCACGCCACGCCCGCTTGATATCTCTGGGTTTGACATTGGAGTTATTCCGAAACTGAAAGCGCAAGAACTCTCGTAAGGCGTCACTGATCTCCTGACGGTGGAATCCCAGACGCTTACCATTGATGGCCTTCGTGTTGTGCCCAGGGATCTTGCAGTAAGGAAGACATGAGGCTACACAGTGGTTCTGATGCTCCATCTGGAGGTAAGTGATTGGAATAACTGGATCAGGGTCGTCCCGATGGGTTGAAAGTGGAACGCCAACTTTAAAGGACGCCTGGCAACCGCAGTATACAGCACTTTGATTGTTCTTGCGCTTGGTATTCGGGCGTCGAATGACACCTCGAGTGGGGGGGCAAGTAGGTGCTGAGGTGTAGGAACGCTGCCGATGCGTAGTTTGGAAGCCACAACGACAATGGAACGTGCGTTTATAAGGGTACTCGTCATGCGTAGGACGCGGTTTTTGGACCCGGGTGGTTTTCTTTTTTTTCGCCTCGCGTTCCTGTTTCGCAGTTGTCTGGATGTGTACGCGGCTGACCCTAAATTGTACTGGGTTAGGATCCGCCGGCGGAGATGCAAAGATACCTTCAGCTTGCAAGAAGTCTTGGAAACGGGATAGTGGGAGGTATGTTGTAGGAAGCAACTTGGGATAGCGCGACCTTGCGGTTTTTTGCCAACACCATGTAAGCTCGAAACGCGAGATCGGTCCCAGAGGAATGCGATAGTCTTGTGCGCCGACACAAATGGTTTTTTCGGTGAAGACCGCTGGCGGTAATGTCGAAGGAACACCAGAGGAGAAATCATCCACGGACGTCATAGTGCGAATGCGCACCGTTAGGTTGGAAGAGTTTCGCGCAGCTGTTAGTTGTTAGAGGTCTCAGGGATCTCTACCACCACGCGGGGACTGTTAAACGAGGTATCCCACTAGCGGAGTAAAATACCCAGAAAAACCCGCAGTCCCGAGTTTGCAGCCAGCGACGAAGATCCGCTCTAAACTGCAAAGGAAGATCTTCGTCGACGTCTTCTTCGCGCGCTGAATAGAACTCTAGGCGCCAGTGGCGAAAAGGAGGGATAGCGTGATTACTAGCCTGTCTAAGAGTGTGGGGGTTGTATGGGCGAGCTGCGTCAGCTTCTGGGTTCGGCGCCCGAACTGGTACAGCCATAATGCAGCATGGAATGCAAGTTGAAAGTGGAGGCGCAATTGTGTTAGAAAGGTGTTAGAAAGGTGGGAACGTACAGTACTGTAACAGATTTCCCGCGAGGGGCACACGTGACGAAACGCGAATGTGAATTTCGCCGGAAATTTCCGGTGAAATGATGATGACATCCTGTCTGACCTCGCGATCGCGCGGAAGGAGTTCCCACTTCGTGTCAAATATCGTTTACTATCGACAGTGACAGCGAGGACGAAAATTACATTACCCCTCCTCCTCCTCCTGCGAAGCGGCGCAAGAACAAGGACAAGAAGCCCAAAGCTTTGGACTTTGGCGCTTGGCCTGTGGAGGACCTTGGAACCAGTGAGGTTCCACCAGGTAAATGTTTATGTTTTAGTTTACAATTGGATAGTTGGATCTGTGTTATTTAAAATGTTTATCCTGAACACTAGCTTTTTGGAATGAACAAACGCGCAGGTGCTTCAACCGCCAACGCGGCAGAAGTCCCTCCTGATGTTACCCTGGAACCACCGCCAATTGGTGAACAAGTTCCATCTACTGAAGGAGATCAGTCTGAAGCACCTATTGGCGCTAACAATGTCGCCATGCCAGAAACTGGCGCTGGCGCTGATGAATCTCCTGGCGCTGTGGCTGTTAAAAAGACCAAGGGACAGCCCAAAACGAAACAGAAGAGACAATAGATGCTAGTAGACAGCGAATGCAATGCAGGGTAAGAGGAGATGACCTTGAGCAAAGGAAAGGGATTGAACTTGAAGGCAATTTGATTGCAGCTAGGACTAGTGCTAGGATGGAATTGAATGAATGTGCAACTTTACTAAAGACTTTGTATGCTATGCAGATTCCATGATCCTAGAGAACAAATTCTTCTACAAGAGCAGCACCCGGACGACATCACCAATCCGGCAAAACATCCAAAACCGATTGGTTTTGAATACCAAATTGTTCGAGTTTTCAATAAACACGGTAAATATCTCTTGTCCAATATTCCTATCCATCCTTTTTAGCTAATCAAAGCTTTAACTTAACATAACGCTCATTTGCTTTTCAGGTGCCATATCTCAGATTCCGACATTGGGCATCATTGTGAACTTTAACAAGCTCACCCCCATCCTGCAAAAACGAGCCCTTCGTGCCAGTTATCACAAGCCCACCGCAGAGCAGTTCAAGAAAACACCTAGCGCCACAATTTTAGGCACGGGACAGCATTATGCCATCTTCTGGTATGACAATGACTTGACACATATTCACCCCTCACAGATCCCAAATTACTTACTCACCGGCCATCATTTTGCAGAGAACATTCAGAACAATGCTCTGCCTTTTTTCAGAGGAGACGGACAAAAGCATGAAGATGGAAGGCCCACTCGTACACCAGCCACTGGATGTCACGCGATTGTCCCTTCAGACTACATCAAGGCCTTGGCAGTGGAAGAAATCAGAGTTCGCAAACTAGCTATCACCACACTTAAAACCCACTTTCACAAGTATCGCATTTCACCAGAGTCGATTCCCGAAGCAATCAAGGATCTCATTAAGGCAGGTCCGTATCAAGGTATTGTGGCAGAACACAAGAGGTGGCTAAACACAAATTTCAAATGTAATCCATTTCATTGATGGAATCATGATTCAACACTGCACATTACTTCTTCTCAACCTAGAAATATATCAACATCTAGTATGAACTGCCTGACCAAAACGCATGCGTACATTAGCTCACCAGTATATATCCTAGACATAGTTAACCTTAGTTACCACTTCCTAGCCTTAAGAATGCTACGACATTGTATATAAATTTTAGTCATTACTTACCTCAAATGTCCAAACTGCTTGACTCAATCATATACTTGTCATACTCAGTGATATTCTTGACTAAACTATTTTTCAGATTCCTTTGCTTAGTATTTGATGAAACTAATAATAACACTACATTGAAACGTACCCTACCTTGATTGCTAGCAATGTTAAAGCATTTTTGATAATTAGGCAAACATTTAAAAAAATTTAATACCTTCATTCAATCTATAATTGATGTACTTGAGTGCATTTCATTTCTCATTACCAATATTCCATTCAACTCACTGTATTATCAATATACTATATTGAAATAAAGCCCAATCACTTTGATTATTTTTATCAACCTAATAATACTACATTCCACAAATATAAAGTATGATTCCTTGTATTGTACACTACCTTCATCTTGCGATATTCGTAGTATCATAAAATTTTGGTTACACATTTGAAGATCTTAATCCGGTTAGTCTTCGATGAATGCGTTTGGGTCTGCTCATTCCTAATTACCAATAATGCATGACACTCGCCTTCCTAAACTTTTAATTTTGTCGACATTCTTATTTTCAAAATAGAACCTAATCATTGCATCACACCTAACATTTGTATTCTGCATAGAAAATGATTTTTCCCCACCTGTACGTTCACGTACCCCCTATACACTATACGTGACGCAAAAGAGCGTGACGCAAAGCAATGTTCGTTCTGTAATAGCTGGTTTCTGCGAAATCAAACCTCTAAAAAATTATACACAAATTTGTGACGTCATAAAACGGACTTTTTCAAAGAGGGGGACAATCTAAAGATTTCCCCCCAATTTTATACACAAAAGCGTCACGTCAGTTTTTATTTAACGACGCTATAGGCTGAGACTACACTATACGTCACGCAAAAAGCGTCTTAAAGCTAGGCTGTAAAATACTATACACTATACGTGACGCAAAAGAGCGTGACGCAAAGCAATGTTCGTTCTGTAATAGCTGGTTTCTGCGAAATCAAACCTCTAAAAATTTATAGGGGGTACGTGAACGTACAGGTGGGGGAAAATCCAAATTCCTCAATTCTAAATTTTGCATTGTTACCATCAAATTGTGAGTGAACGCGGAGGTGCAAAAGGAATGTTGTGAAGTATTGAATAACAACTGTTTAGAAAAGCAAGTGGCATCGGCAATGAACACAAGGGTATTAATTGGGATACTTACGGAATCAAGATATTGCTATGTTGTCCAACCATATCGACAACTGTTATAAAGGTCAGGGTGAATATAATTTGGAAGCATAATTGGAATGTAATGTGTTTAATTAAAGCAAAGTACCAAATAAAGGAATAGTATAGTTGTAATCTCAAATTTAAGGGCACATTAACAACAACAAGCAAGATAAATAGTTGGGACATTTGAAGCATTCACCAATTGGCATATTTAATGTCAAGGCTAGGATTTGGAAATTAAGGTTACTTTATTATCTCAAGCTGATTTCATAGTAATATGTTGTCAATTGCAATTGGTGAACAAACAAATCAAATCAAATTGTGTTGTACTATTCAAATCTCAAGATAGTTGTGATTCATTGTTTAAATATTCGATCATATTTGATGATTGATTGGTTGTAAATTTTGATGTGAAATTTGTCTTAGATATCGTGAGTGGTTGATGGAACGAAGGCTAAGATGAGATAATAAAATACAGTGAGTGTTTTATTATCAGTGCGAACTGCGAAATGCTGACTGCCTACGTGGCACCTCGGGGCGAGGGGTGAAACATAACAGGAGAGGCTGCTCAACCCCACCTTACAGGGGGGTGAAAGTCAGTGTCCCCATGAGTGGTCTATGGTTAATAGACACTGAGAGGCCCACATGTGGACAGAGGGCAGAAGGGGTTGTGGTGTGGTTGCAGGTTGCAGTGTAAGGCGGGGCGAGGGGGTGGTCGTTAGGGGTGTGACAAGGAATAGTGGGGGACTTATTGGTATGGGGTTGATACAAGGTATGTCGGAACAAAGAAAGAAAATGATGGATCGTGACTATGATAAACCGGGTGACCAAATAAACACGGTGACGTGCGGTAAGCGGTTAACTAGATCGCGGCGGTTATAAGATATAGGTTCGTGCACCCAAGCCCCACCCAATTGTGATCGAGGCATGCGATGGTCGATCAGCCCCGGCCCCCCCCATCCCCCCTCCTCCCCCGACCAAACATCCAGCATCCAACACCCCCCAACACATTTCAGTCCAGTGGGGAGAGGGCGAAGCCCCCCCTCCTCTCCCCCCAAAAATAAAAATGTAATGTAAGCGGCCATGGGCCCAGCTCATACGGTTCGACGTTCATGACAGTGTCATCAACCTTCATTCTCGCAGATTTGCGTGTCACTGAGTCTCAATTCTCATGTCTGATGTGTCCTTGGCGACCACATCCAAATATTTAAACGGGTTTTATATTATAAATTATTTATTTTAAATTTATTATAATAAGCGTGACAGATCAAACAGCGACGCATGACGCTGACGATGATTATCAAAAAGCGTCATGCATGATGGATGATGACAGCGAACGAAAGCGTCATGCATGATGACAACGATCAAGAAGCGTCTACACGATGACAGCGTCTACCAATGACAGCAAAGGGGCGACAACCTAATGATTATGATCTCCCCCAAAACATTTATACACAAAAGTTTGACATAAAAAATCAGATTTTTCAATGATGTGACAAACTCCCGCTTTACTGTCGTGTCATGTCATGTCGTGTTACTGTCATAATTAAAAAGAGCGTGAGCGCAAAAAGCGTGACAGTCGAAAAGCGTAAAAGCGTCAAAGCGTCAAAGCGTCAAAGAATAAAATTTAATAAATAATAAGCCGTCGATTCCCCTACGGGTCACGGCCACCCCTGTGGGGGGGAGGGGAGGTTTTCCCCCACACACCCCCCCCCAAAAAAATGTGAGAAGCAGCTTGCTTTCCATCGGAGTTCGGCCAGCCCATACAGCTGACGTTCATGGTCGATTTCCCTACGGGTCACGGCCACAGTGGAAGTAGGTGGTCCCCCCCAAAAAAATGTGAGAAGCAGCTTGATTTTCATCGCGATACGGGCTCGGCCAGCCAATACTGTAGAGCTCTACAGCTGACGTTCATGACATTGTCATCAACTTTCATTCTCGAAGCTTTACGCTTTACAGACTGCGTCTCATGTCATGTCATGTCATACGTCTAACGTCTTATGTGTCAATGTCCAGTCGACCAAATCCAAATATTTATACCGTCATAAAGTCTTCGTCTTATTTTAAAATTAAATAAGTCATATTAAAAATAATACTACAGTGTTAAGTTATACAGTGCTAAGTTATATTTATAATCAACAGTCGTGACACTGTGCAATTCCAATAAAATTAAATATATATATATTATAATTATATTGACCAATTAAATATAAAGAGGCTTTGTATTGAATATTCTAAATATCAAATTATATACTGCCGCGTGCGACACATACTTATCCACGACACACGAATCGTTTCGCAGTTTTCATCTACGACGCTAAAGTGCGTAACAGGGGTTAAATTGAGTGGGTGTAACGCGTACGCTCGAAAAGCGTGACGCTCGAAAAGCGTGACGCTCGAAAAGCGCGACGCTCGAAAAGCGTGACGCTCGAAAAGCGTGACACAAAGCAGTGTTCGTTTTGGAATAGCTGGTTTTCGGCGAAATGAACCTTTAAAAATTTATATAGGGGGTACGTGAACGTACAGGTGGGGAAAAATCATTTTCTATGAGAATACAAATGTTAGGTGTGATGCAATGATTAGGTTCTATTTTGAAAATAAGAATGTCGACAAAATTAAAAGTTTAGGAAGGCGAGTGTCATGCATTATTGGTAATTAGGAATGAGCAGACCCAAACGCATTCATCGAAGACTAACCGGATTAAGATCTTCAAATGTGTAACCAAAATTTTATGATACTACGAATATCGCAAGATGAAGGTAGTGTACAATATTATAAGAAAGTAGATATATTGGCAATATATTTACTGCCAGAAAGATGTCAGAGGCACATTGAGGTAGGGTTCACGGTTGTCTAAAGTCAGATTAAACGTAAGATACTCGGGTTTAATATGTCGGACACACGGTGACACACGAGCGGAGCAACGGGCAGGCACTGCAGGTGACATCCGAGCAGGCGAGGGGTGACACAGGGCACCACAGACCTCTCCCCTTATGGGGGGTGAAAGTCAGTGTTCCCATGACACCACCTCACCCCGAAGGTGGGAGGTGCACTGCAGGGCCAGCCGGTACTCCCGGGCAGGCGGCTAGGAGAAATGTAATGTTACTCTAGTTACTAGCCAACTCGTGATTGTCAATCGAGGTTTCAATCTAGGCAGGCTAAAAAACGGCGGCGGCGGCGCTCTCAATGATGTGAAGCACCAGCCCATCGTCGTGGATCAACCGATGCCCAAGCGAGGCCAAAGCCCACAATGGCGTGGCACCACCAGAGCAGATGAGCCGAAGTAGGGGGGGCGAGAAGGGCGAAGGTGGAAAATGCGGTGAGCGTGCTCAACGAACGCGCTGCACACAGCAAAGGTGAGGATCGAGGAATTGGAATGGGAGTGGGCGGTGGTGATAACACCACCACACACCACCAGATGACGGCCAAGGGATGCGTCGGGTGAAAGCGGAGAATGCGGAGAGGCGAGATCGTAGGAGTCAAAGTCTTGGTCGTCGATCAAGCCAAAAATGTCGGAGTCGAGGTTGGTGCCTGGCGAACAAGCTCCACCAGACACCACTAGGTCGCAACCAGGGGTAAGATGTTGTCGATGTAGTCGTAAAGATACCAACGCTGAACGCGTAGCGGCCATACGTACACGCTGGAGTGAGGCGGCCATGGCCACAGACTGCAGACTGCAGACTGCAGAATCTGCAAACCCAATGATAGGGTTCCCAAGCGAAAAAATAACTTGTCGTAAAATCAACCGAATCCAGCGATGGAAGGGTCAATTCGGGGTAGATTTTCGCGGGGAACACGGCGGTGAGGTCAAAAACGTCGTGCGGAAAGCCAATTTTCCGGCAGCAGAGGTGCTGCTGGCCAGAGTGTCGAAGGCGTAACGTAAAATCTCGCAAAACCAACCAAATCAGATGATGAAAAGGTCAAATTGCAGTAGAATTTCGCGGGGAAAACGTTGGTGAAGTCAAAATAGGCGTAAGGTAAGCCACTTTTGCTGCAGTTCAGGTGCTGTCGTCCAGAGGTTGAAGAACACAAAGGAATTGTCGGTTATAAAGTAGTGTCGGTCCAGCTGAAATTTGACGCACGGAAAGTGCGTCAAGCGCCGGTAAATGCGGATTGTCGGTAAAAAAATGACGGGAGTGACCGATGTGAAAACAAGCCGGTCGTTGTCAAAAGTGTCGGCTAGTAAGTGTCGGCTAGTAAATGTCGGCTAGTAAATGTCGGAATTGTCGGCTAGTATAGAATCACAGGGCGTGAAGCGGACGGAAGACCGATGAAAACACCACCACTGAACGTGGGTGGGCTATAACCTTATAAGAAAGTAGATATATTGGCAATATATTTACTGCCAGAAAGATGTCAGAGGCACAGTGAGGTAGGGTTCACGGTTGTCTAAAGTCAGATTAAACGTAAGATACTCGGGTTTAATATGTCGGACACACGGTGACACACGAGCGGAGCAACGGGCAGGCACTGCAGGTGACATCCGAGCAGGCGAGGGGTGACACAGGGCACCACAGACCTCCCCCCTTATGGGGGGTGAAAGTCAGTGTTCCCATGACAATACAAGGAATCATACTTTATATTTGTGGAATGTAGTATTATTAGGTTGATAAAAATAATCAAAGTGATTGGGCTTTATTTCAATATAGTATATGATAATACAGTGAGTTGAATGGAATATTGGTAATGAGAAATGAAATGCACTCAAGTACATCAATTATAGATTGAATGAAGGTATTAATTTTTTTTAAATGTTTGCCTAATTGTCAAAAATGCTTTAACATTGCTAGCAATCAAGGTAGGGTACGTTTCAATGTAGTGTTATTATTAGTTTCATCAAAATACTAAGCAAAGGAATCTGAAAAATAGTTTAGTCAAGAATATCACCGAGTATGACAAGTATATGATTGAGTCAAGCAGTTTGGACATTTGAGGTAAGTAATGACTAAAATTTATATACAATGTCGTAGCATTCTTAAGGCTAGGAAGTGGTAACTAAGGTTAACTATGTCTAGGATATATACTGGTGAGCTAATGTACGCATGCGTTTTGGTCAGGCAGTTCATACTAGATGTTGATCTATTTCTAGGTTGGGAAGAAGTAATGTGCAGTGTTGAATCATGATTCCATCAATGAAATGGATTACATTTGAAATTTGTGTTTAGCCACCTCTTGTGTTCTGCCACAATACCTTGATACGGACCTGCCTTAATGAGATCCTTGATTGCTTCGGGAATCGACTCTGGTGAAATGCGATACTTGTGAAAGTGGGTTTTAAGTGTGGTGATAGCTAGTTTGCGAACTCTGATTTCTTCCACTGCCAAGGCCTTGATGTAGTCTGAAGGGACAATCGCGTGACATCCAGTGGCTGGTGTACGAGTGGGCCTTCCATCTTCATGCTTTTGTCCGTCTCCTCTGAAAAAAGGCAGAGCATTGTTCTGAATGTTCTCTGCAAAATGATGGCCGGTGAGTAAGTAATTTGGGATCTGTGAGGGGTGAATATGTGTCAAGTCATTGTCATACCAGAAGATGGCATAATGCTGTCCCGTGCCTAAAATTGTGGCGCTAGGTGTTTTCTTGAACTGCTCTGCGGTGGGCTTGTGATAACTGGCACGAAGGGCTCGTTTTTGCAGGATGGGGGTGAGCTTGTTAAAGTTCACAATGATGCCCAATGTCGGAATCTGAGATATGGCACCTGAAAAGCAAATGAGCGTTATGTTAAGTTAAAGCTTTGATTAGCTAAAAGGATGGATAGGAATATTGGACAAGAGATATTTACCGTGTTTATTGAAAACTCGAACAATTTGGTATTCAAAACCAATCGGTTTTGGATGTTTTGAACAGAAGATTGTTCTGAATCCAGCCCGAACATATAAGGATGTGACCACAGGCATCCCTGAATATCAGGGTGACTACTGGCTTCTTCTCCTTGGTTCTGGAGAGAGCCTTGCCCTTACTTTCAAGGTATGCCATCACCCTGAAATGATCCTGGGTGAGGTCCTGCTGGACTTTAGGTTCAGGGTTATTATTATGGGCTCTGATAGCCCCTAGCCTGACCCGTCTCTGATCGGAACCGTGACTCCGCTAGTAGCTAGGATGACAGTACAGTAGTACTGTACTATCAGTCATCACTTCGTATTATCCGGGTTTCCGAGATGCATGATAAAAGCACTCGGCCGGACTGATTATGGGAGCTTAGCCAGTTTGTTTTACCCGAGCGGAACACCTGTTCTCGCAGGTTATGCGCGTCACCACTTCCCTAGTGATTCTGATGGCACAGCGCCGAGCTGTTGCCATGATTGGCTAAGTTTTGACACAGAGATGGGGTGGGCGCCCCCTTAGACAGTAGCTTTCCCTCCGCAGTATGGCCTCCTTTTGAAGTGGAGATCAGTTTTTTCGGCATTTATTCGGCAGAGTATCGTCGCTGAGTATGGTTATATTTTACGTTCCGTTTGATCAGCGGGCAGGACACTCCGCGTTTTGTGGGTCGCTCCCACGATTAGCCACTCGGCTCATGACCTGCTTGATTGTGCTATTGCTTGCTGAGGCTCCTGCAGGAAATGGCCGCTGCGGAGATGTTCGTTACTGTCGCACTGCTAGCCCGCAATCCCATCTCACCGTCATTTTAAATATGGACACAACGCCTAGACCACGTACACGCGCTAGAGCGCGTAAATTAGCGACTATTTTCGATGATGTTGGGGCATTGAATTCGGCTACCCCTACAACGCCGCATTTGGCTTCGGCTGACGAATCGGCTGCGGCTGCAACGCTCGTTCAGCGATTACGGAAGGATTCTTTCGATGTTCAATGTGCGAAGACAGCAGCCACTAAAGTTCTGGGAAACAAAACAGCGAAATTTCATGGCAATGAATCGTCAGCTTCGGACATTTTTTCGCAGCTGGTTTCCGAGATTCAGCAGCTTTTCGCGCTGCAGTCGCAGGCGCTTGCACCCCTGTTTGAGCTGTCTGCTGCCAATGTCCCTGTCATGACTGCTGCAAATGAGCTGTTGTATTCTGTGTTGTTGCTGCTGACTGCGCCAGGGTCTCCTGCCCGTAATTGGGTGGAGGCTTCTGGGGCCGATGTTCCTGCTGACGGCAAGCGTGCCACCCTCGAGGTGGTGCGTATGCTCGCTGATGATTCGACTCCGTTCGAGTCTCTGACTGAGCTGCTTGACGTGAGAATTTCAGATGAAAGTGACCCTGACTCCGGCATTCGTCTTTTTAACGGTTGTCTTCGGGATGCGCAGCGTCTGCAGACGCTGCCCAAAGACGCTGTTAAAAGGCAATTCCTCTCTGCCCTGTCTGGACCGGCTTACGCCACGTTGGTTGACTCGTTTGCTCGAGCTGACCAGCGTGCGGCTGTGAGTCTGCTCACCCTGCAGGCGCGCGTGCGCGAGCAGTACCGCTGCGGGCGGCTCTCGGGCAAGCGCACTGCGGGGCGCCCCATGTCCGTAGCATCTTGCACCACTGACACTGGCCTGGCTTCGGCCATCGAGCGGCTCAGTTCTCAGTTGGTCAAGTTGCAGCGGGATGTGGATTCCCTTAAGAAGGGTGGCTCCAAGCCACCTCATGGGAAACACGCTCCGCGCGGCTTCCACCGACCTGGGGTGCAACCGCTTGCTCATTCCGCCTCTTCGGAGGTGGCTTTTGACAAGCGGTCTGGCACCTTTGTCCCAACGTGCAGGCACGAGAAGTGCCGTGCCGTTGGGTCAAAGCATTGGCTGAGTGAGTGTCCTCACAAGGACACTCACCCATTGTCCATTTCGGCATCTTACTGCCAAGCCGTCGAGTCGTATGACTCCGACGTGCTTGCCCTTCGTTTTCAGCGGTACTATGACGCTGGGGATGAGGGGTCCATGGAGCACTTGTGTGCTCTCGTGGGGCAACCTGAAATCTGTGAGCTGTCTGCGCATTCCTTTGCTCCAGAGCCTACGGCTCTGCAGCAGTTCAAGGATGCTGCTGCCTCTGCTGAGTCTGCGCCTGATGAGCACCTTTCCATTGGCCGTGTTGCATTTGCTGAGGTCAGCGGTCCGCTTGCTGGTGGTGTCGCAGAGCCGACCGCCAGCAAGCAACTGCTGCCGAAGGCCTCTGCACCCGTGCATGGTAAGCCGATTGACTTGCACGAGGTCAGCAGTGCCGCCTTCGTGCCACCGTCTGCCTCCCTGGCTCTCGGCCCGATGGCTTCTGCTGACAATTCATTCAAAACATTCAACACTGTCCACCCTGACTGGCTTGACATTGACCTTGAGCCTGTTGAAGTGTGTGACTCCGATGACGATGGAGAGGGCTCCGACTACCCTCCTGATGTCTGCCTGACTGAAGTTGAAGGGGGTGCACCGCCGGCGGCTGCGGCATTTCGGCGGTTCGGAGTCCCCAGAGGCTCCAGGCCATTTGGCATCGGCGAGTTCGCTCTCACCCTTTTCATGGTGGCTACATTTCTGTTCAGTGCTACGGCGATGCCGACACTCGTGGTCGGTGGTGGTGTCAGGGGCCTGGTTGAGCCCGGAGCCACCTACGGCTACGGTGCGGTTCATCCCAATGGTGCATTACTGGATTCCTTTTGCCCGCACGTGATTACTACTGGTTCGTCAATGCCGCCGCGGGATGTGGCACCGTTCTTTTCTCGATCGACCTCAGCGGCTCTGCATTTTGAAAGTCTTGCCACTCCACTCCGGGATCCGCCTGACCCACTTGGGTCTGGTGGTGTCAACACTTATGATGTTTCATCTCAACTTACTTCGGATGTTTTCCTGCCTTGGAATCCGTCTGCTGAACTCGGCTCTGCCGACCAGCTTTGCAGTGGCTAGAGTCTGCTAATTTCGAATCCTGGTGGTGTGATTAGCCTTAGCCGCAGTGGTGGGTTGTGCCGGGACAAGTCCCCGGGCACCCAGCTTAAAGTATATCTGTTTCCAGTAGAATGCTGTTTGTTATCTGTTTACTTAGCTCCGCTTGCCTAGCCCTATTAGCTACAGTCACAGCTCCGGGCGTGGTGTGCTGGACTTTAGGTTCAGGGTTATTATTATGGGCTCTGATAGCCCCTAGCCTGACCCGTCTCTGATCGGAACCGTGACTCCGCTAGTAGCTAGGATGACAGTACAGTAGTACTGTACTATCAGTCATCACTTCGTATTATCCGGGTTTCCGAGATGCATGATAAAAGCACTCGGCCGGACTGATTACGGGAGCTTAGCCAGTTTGTTTTACCCGAGCGGAACACCTGTTCTCGCAGGTCCTCTCCATTTTCGGACTTAGCTTTTATGGTTGCAAACCATGTTTTTTCGAATTTGATAGGTGCGGACATGTTTAACAGTGAATCTGGATAGAGTTGCTGTGGTTGTATTGTCAATAATGGTTTAAACAAAGAGTCGTTGAACAATTTGTAGGTTGCTACAAGGAAGTAAGTTCAATCTATAGTATCAAATAGATTTGGTAACTGTGTCCATAATCTTGACAAATGTCATTGTGTAAGTACATGAGCGGCGGCAATTGCATTATTCGTTTGACATGTGTCATTAAAATTTAAGTGTTCAACATGTAGAAGAACCAATAACATGAAAGATTGGTAATAGTCTAGATTTTCCAGATAGGAGTTCTTCAAACTTTAATAGCTGGCATGTTTGCGAATGTTTTTTGGAAATTGTATTCATAATCTGACAATATCATTGTGTCAACGATAACCGCAAAATGGCGGCATGCATATCATTTTGACATGTAGGTGTCAACACTTAGATCGACCAATAAAATAGAAGATTGAACATCACAGTATCCAAATATCTACAAATCAAATTTCGGTATTTGCAACCAATAGTGTTATTTGAAGCATAGTAGCAAATATTTTGAAATTTGATGCCGCTCAACCCCCTTCGAGCCGGCCTCAGCCAACCCCGTAGTGGGCGCCGGGATGAGCCACGACAGGGGCGCGGAAGCCCAATCTCACCCTCATAAATTAAAAGGCCAAATCACCTGCGAGGCTCAAACAACCCAGTTGTTCTCCCTTTCAAAGAATAAAATTAATAGATAGTAAGTTGTCGATTCCCCTACGGCTCACGGCCACCACAGATTCCCCACACCCCCCCCCAAAAAAAAATGTGAGAAGCAACTTGATTTCCATCGGACTCGGCCAGCCCATACAACTGACGTTCATGACAATGTCATCAACTTTCATTGTCGAAGCTCTCAGCTCAACGGTTTTCGGACTGCGTTTCAGTCATGTCATGTCATACGTTTTTATATCAATGTCGACCACATCCATATATTTATGCTCTTCATCTTTTATAAACAATATTAATTATTAATATTTAAAATATTATACTGAACGCTGAACGCTAACGTGATACCGTGAAAATATAATACTGAACGCTAACGTGAATTTGAATAACATTAAATATTGACCATAAACGAAATGAAGGCTCTAAATAAAAAGAGCGTGAGCGCGAAAAGCGTGACAGAAAAAGCGTGACACAAATCAGTGCTCGTTTTGGAATACCTGGTCGCAACGAAATGAACTCTCTAAATAAAAAGAGCGTGAGCGCGAGTCTCTAAAATTTTTTACGCAAAAAAACATATCCACGATTGACATTTTGTTAGCAGCTTTCATCTCAACGACGCAAATTGAAAGTCGTGACGCAAAAAGCGTCACGCAAAAGAACGTGACGCAAAGCAATGTTCGTTTTGCGAAATCAAACCTCTAAAAAATTATACGCAAATTTGTGACGTCATAAAACGGACTTTTTCAAAGAGGGGGACAATCTAAAGATTTTTCCCCAATACACAAATTTGTGACGTCATAAAACAGACTTTTTCAAAGAGGGGGACAATCTAAAGATTTTTCCCCAATACCGTCAATAAAAGTCTTCATCTTATTTTAAAAAATATATAAATAAGTCATATTTAAAATAATACTACAGTGCTAAGTTATATTTATACTCAACAGTCGTGACACTGTGCAATTCCAATAAAATTAAAATAAAATTAAATATTGACCAATTAAATATAAAGAGGCTTTATATTGAATATATTCTAAATATCAAATTATATACTGCCGCGTGCGACACATACTTATCCACGACTTACAAATCGTTTCGCAGTTTTCATCTACGACGCTAAAGTGCGTAACAGGGGTTAAATTGGGTGGGTGTAACGCGTACGCTCGAAAAGCGTCACGCTCGAAAAGCGTCACGCTCGAAAAGCGTGACACAAAGCAGTGTTCGTTTTGGAATAGCTGGTTTTCGGCGAAATGAACCTTTAAAAATTTATACACAAAAGCGTGACATAAAAAACCGTATTTTTCAAAGAGGGGGACAATCTAAAGATTTTCCCCCAATATTTACATATATTTATAAATATATCGACAGAATGTCGTCTGAATAATTAATATTATAATATAAAATATAAAATATGAGGTAAACCGAATAAAATATGAGTTAAACCTTTGTTCGAACCCTTGACTGTCGATCGGCGACCATCGATCTGACGGAGATAATTCTTTTTGGCGAGGATCGAGGGGGGGATCAGTGTTAATACTTTAAATCGACGGCCACCGGTAGCTAATCCCTTAACACTTTTGTATATAAATTTCTAGAGGTTTGATTTCGTAGAAACCAGCTATTAGGGAGGGTGGGGGGACGGAGCCCCCACACTGGGCGAAGTCTAATTTTTTTTGTAGTAATAGGCGATGTGCGGACACGGAGCCCCCCCCACAAGGCGAAGTTTTAAAATATTCCGAAAAAATGGGGGGTTGTGGGGGGGCAAACCCCCCTACTGGGCGAAGTCTTGAAAATAGTTTGTAGTAAGGGGGGGGGTGTGGGGGAGCCCCCCACTTGGCGATATCTTAAAAAAAACAGCAGTCGAGGCCTCACGCCTTGTAGTAATGGGATAGTGTAGGGGGATGGAGCCCCCCCAGTTGACGAAGTCTAAGAAATAAAAGGAGACGAAGGGTGATTATTCACAAAAATTATGACATTAGAAAAGTCGTCTAAAATCTTGTAGTAATAACTGTAAACGAAATTATGGATTGCCTTGAAAGTGTTTCATACACGTTTTTCTTTTATAATTCAATACGTGCCATTGAGATTTATATTAAAATTTAGGCGAGAAGGGTAATAAATTATATATAGGGGGTACGTGAACGTACAAGTGGGGAAAAATCAATTTCCAAATTACTAGGTTGGTGGCCATTGAATTGAAGTAGACGTGTATTGACGATAGTTGGTATTAATCATACCCACTCATTGGTTCCAATGTATAAAAATGTATTGTACACGAGGGTGGGGGGCATATTTTCAGCATTTAGATAAGATGTTGATTATGGGTCATGTGAATTCGGCCTACATATTACGGTGATTTGGACTAATATATGATAGTTAGACTGGTTACAATTTCAAGTTCACCGGCTGAATTTTTATCATCTAATGTGGAGATTGAATATAGATGTTTAAATGAGAAATGCTGAACGAACTATAGGAAAGCAAAGTTAAGCAGTGTTAGTGCTGAGCAATAGTGTTAGTGAGTGTTAGTGCTGAGCAATAGTGTTTCTCCAATTATTAATATTTAATGACTTCTCAAATTTATACATCACACTTCGTCAGCGGGGGGGGCACCATCCCCCTACACTATACCATTACTACAAGGCTTGAGGCCTCGACTGTTTTTTTTTTTTTAGATGTCGCTTGTGGGGGCTCCGCCACACACCCCCTTACTACAAACTATTTTCAAGACTTCGCCCAGTAGGAGGGTTTGCCCCCCACAACCCCCCATTTTTTCGGAATTTTTTAAAACTTCGCCTTGTGGGGGGGGCTCCGTGTCCCCACATCCGCCTATTACTACAAAAAAAAAATTGACTTCGCCCAGTGTGGGGGCTCCGTCAACAAAACAAATGTGGCAAGCAACTTGATTTCCATCGGACACGGCCAGCCTAACAACTGACGTTCATGACAATGTCATCAATTTTCAATGTCGAGCTCTCAGCATTAACACTGATCTCCCCCTCGATCCTCGCCAAAAAGAATTATCTCCGTCAGATCGATGCGATGGTCGCCGATCGACAGTTAAGGGTTCGGACAAAGGTTTAATTCATAATTTAGTCGGTTTAACTCATATTTAATATTTTATAATTGTTCAGACGACATTCCGTCGATATATTTATAAATATATATATGAATATATATACAAACATATCCACAAATTAAAATGTTGTTTGCAGCTTTCATCTCAGCCACGCAAATTGATTTCTTCTATTATTACTTTTTAAAGAATTCTCAAATTTATACATCACAGTTAAATTTGAATATAGGCAGTTTTTATTTAACGACGATATAGGCTACTGTAAAACACTATACGTCACCCAAAAGAGCGTGACGATGACACTTTGGACTTTGGACGGAATACCTGGTCGCAACGAAATGAAGTCTCTAAATAAAAAGAGCGTGAGCGCGAGTCTCTAAAAATTTATACGCAACAAATCATATCCACGATGGACATTTTGTTAGCAGCTTTCATCTCAACGACGCAAATTGAAAGTAACCTCCCAAAAAGCGTCACGCAAAGCTAGGCTGTAAACTACTACACTATACGTGACGCAAAAAGCGTGACGCAAAAGAGCGTCACGCAAAGCAGTGTTCGTTCTGTAATAGCTGGTTTCTACGAAATCAAACCTCTAAAAATTTATATCAAACTCCTAAAAATTTATACACAAATTTGTCACGTCATAAAACGGACTTTTTCAAAGAGGGGGACAATCTAAAGATTTTTCCCCAATATTATTATCGTTATTTGATTGGTCAGAACTTAAAATATTCGATGACGTTCAATTCGTTGCGATCGTTCGGTAATAGCTCGAGGGTCTCCGAGAGACGACGGCGACGCCTCCCCTTCTGTCCCCCCCTCCGTTAATCGATCGGAGCGCGCGAGCGCGAGCGGAGCAGGGGCGAAGCCTCCGCGACGCGAAGCGGGAGCAGCGCATACTCGTGAAGGTATCGAGCAGATAGACCTAGCATAGCAGTAGATGAGTTGGCGTGTCACGACCTGAAACTGTGAACGCGGCTCATGTCACCGAGCAGATCGAACTAATTCAGAAAACTACGAATGTCGTGAACCTGTCCGCTCGTCCACCGGCAAAACTGTGGGTATAATTTTCTACAGGCGTTTCTCCCGAATATTTATACCCTATCGTTATACAGTGTACAAATACGTATAAATATTATTTCGGCTGATCGGCAATAAATATAAGTATGTAATATTTAATTAATTCTAATACATTTTTTTATAGGGCAGTATGGAGTGCGGATCCCCCCCTCCATATTTAAAGGCTCCGCTTAAAGACGGTGAGCGCACTGAGGGGGGTTATAAATGCAGTAATAAAACTAATAATAGGGTGTTGAATTAAAAAAAAATGGAAAACGTTGGGGGCTTTAGGCCTTTGGCTCCCGCGAAGGCTGGGGGCGGAGCTTTGGGCATTGGGTCAAAACCCCCAAACGATTTCCGGGCCAATTTTTTTGAAATTCAACACGCTATAAGGGGGGGAATGAGAAGGAAGCGAGGCGTTTCCGCCCCCGCTTAGTGATATGGTGTTGACTTTTAAAAAAATTGGCCCGGAAATCGTTTGGGGGCTTTGACCCAAAGCCCAAAGCCCCCCCCCCGGCCTTTCGTTTTTTGGCAACGGTTTCCAACTCTAAATTCAACACCCTATTATTACTGCATTTATAACCCCCCTCAGTGCGCTCATCGTCGTTAAGCGGAGTCTTTAAATATGGAGGGGGGGGATCCGCACTCCATACTGAACTATTTTTTTAAATGTATTATAATTAATTAAATATTACATACTTATATTTATACCCTCCCGTCTCCGACGGAGGGCCCATGCAGTGTTTAAAGTGTCGTGTAGTACGTCGTCACACTTTTGTGATCAGGTAGGTGGTCGCCAGGTTTTACGACATGTGACGCAGTCCGCAAAGCTCCCAGAATGAAAGTTGGTGACAGTGTCATGAGCGTTAAGAATTATACACAGGAGCTCGCAGAGCTCGAGCTCCCAGAGTGCAAGTTGGTGACAGTCTGAGACAGTGTACATCAGATTCATTGCCGGTCAGGGTTATGACCGATGACACATGTGTCATACATGTCATACATGTCATACGCGTCATACCTGTCAGACATGTCATACCATATCATGTCATGTCGAGTCATGTCATATATTATAATGACAGACAGTCGTTAGTACGGTCGACTATGACTGTACATGTCGTCCGATGATAAGTCACATCATCTGTCATTATTCAAGGAAAGACTTGAATGACACCTGTTGCTGGAGTTGACATTCAGTCCGAGTTCAGTTATCAGAGTTGTCATCACCGACCCGTCATGACCGCAGTCATCACCGACTCGACCTGACCGCTGTCATCACCGATACGGCTCGACTCCTCTGACTACTTCACTGACCTGATTGTCATCTCCTCTGATCGAGTTCGGTTGTCACATGAGACAGAGCACACTAGCTCATTTCGCATCACACTCAGCATACTAGAACTATATATATCATATCTTCTGTATGTTGAGAGAGGTTCTGAGAGTGCGAAACCCTGAGCGTTGTAGTGCTTCCTGTTTGACCTGTCTGTTTGCTGACAGTGTTTTCTCGCAGGTTTGGCCCCACCACCGACCTTAGGCTAGGAGCCAATTATGGTTGGCTAAACGCTTAGGGAAGCGCCAAGAGGGGCGCGCCAAGTAGAGATCGTGGGAGTTAAGTAGGCAAGTAGTGGTGAGTGAGAGGACTCGCCCGTTCCATTTCAGCGTTTCAATCAACTGGGACAATCCTGGGACGGCCTGATCAACCGTAGGGACCCTAGTAATCTCGCGCGAGTACGCTTCAAAACGCAAGGCCGAACGACAAGCTCCTCTACCTCATCGCCACTAACTGCTGACTGTGTTGTTTTGCATCACAGGATTTCTTCCCTCTCCTCTGTTTGGCACCCTCTTGGTGCTCCTGTTGTGAATTTTGATTGCTTACTTGCTTGTTATTCCCTGCTAGGGATTGCTAGTGTGTGCGTTGCTTATAGTTTTTTTTTTTAGAGATGTCTTCCACGCCGTACGCTACTCCGCCGGTGCTGCCGAGACGACTGCTGACTCACCCCCCAGGGGCAAGAAAACGTCAGCTGAAATTTGGTGCCTTAAATGGCACGCCTACGTCGGCAGATGCTCCGGAAACATCAGAAATGTCCGTCTGCAACAATCTGGCGTGGGATCTCTTACGCAAGCCGGCCGAGTTCGACGCGTTGCTCAATGTCATTAAGGGAAAATGTGTTGAGCCTGGAGAGTCTGCGAAAACCTGGAAGTTCACTAGCAACGAGAAAAATGCTCGTGTGCTCTTGGACATCCTGGTTGAGCAACTCGATTCCAGGCTCAAACTCGTTCACCCCAAGATGGCATTGATGTTTGACTTGCAGAACCACAGTCTGGAGGTTCCGAAGAAAGCGAATCTCCTGCTGTTGGAACTGCTTCAGTCGCTCTGCGCAGGAGACGCCTTGCGTATCCTGCGCAAAGCTGACAGACTCTTCCCAGGGGATGGGAAAATTGCACTCGTTCACCTCGTGAGGCACGTTGTGCCCGATCACGAGGAGTTCTGTGCTGCGGACTTCTTATTCGCTGGCGACAGAGTGGACTTGAGGGCTGGCCAGGATCCAGCAGACTACATTGATGTGTTCCAGACATCTACTCTGGACACCATTGAGTCTGACTTGGGTCCTGGGTGCACCGTTGCTATCTCCGAGAAAGCACGGATTGCACTGTTTCTCCGTAGGATCTGTCCCGTCTTTTATAAGGCGGTGCATGATGCCTACACAGAGGAGAAGCTCGATGCCGACTCCTCGCTTTCCTTGCTGACCTGTTTCCGTGAGACACGGGCAGTGCACAGGAACGCGGGGACGAAACTCAAGTCACCACTAACGGCTGCTTTCTATAATGATGCAGGTTCGCACCACGGCGGAAGCCGTGGTGCACATGGCCGCAGGGGAGTCCCTGACCGCTCCTCATCCCGTCAGTACATTCCGCCTCGTCGCTCTAATCCTTTTAAGGGGATTGGCTCTGGGTACCGTGCAGGAGTCTTTCCCCGCAAGGGTGGTAAGGCAGGCGGTAAAGGGAAGCAGAGAACCGGCAAAGGCAAGGGCAAGGGGAAGTCCCGTGTCGTCTTTGATCGGCAGACCCAGCAGTTCCGAGGGGAATGCTGGACCTGTGGGTCAAAGGGGCACAGGGCTGCCGACTGCCCGAAGCTGATGTCGGCTCATGCTTTTCATCTGGACCCGAAGCTGCTTGCGGAGCATGCTCGGACAGAGATTCTAGCTGCCCAGTATCAGACTGCCTACGAGGAGTCTGAACAGGCGCTAGAGTCCTTCTGTCTGTTGCACGGCACCCCAGCAGTTGTCGGGTACCAGGAGGACTCGTGCTCTGACAGTGAGGGTGAGGAGATTTCTCACTCCGCCAGTCAGGAGCACGAGGACTCCGATGAGTCTGACGGCGATGGGGACTGGGATGGCCTCTCCGAGGCTCAACAACAGGAGTGGGACCGCCTACAACAACATGCGGAAGCCAAATTCCAAAAGTTCTGTGCACAGTCCGAGAATGTCTCGTTGTCACTCGGAAGAGTGCACTTCGGGATGTTCCGGACCGGCACAGAACAAAAGGCTTGTGACCCTTTTCCCACTCCCCCTTACTTGCTGCCTGACATTCCTGCTTCTGCACCTGCCTCTGCACAGCACACCCACTGTGCACAGCACGATGCATCCGTCGATGTGTCACAGCACTCTGCACAGTCCACGGCTACGGTGGTGCTTGCCTGCTGCAGGCAGTACCACTCCAGCCGGACACAGCAGGCACCGCACGGGTCGGCTCTTGTGGACTATGCTCCGCAGGACCGAGCAGACTCGTCGGTGGTGTCTGCTGGACTGTTTGCAGCACAGTGTGACTCACTTTCCCCACCTGTCCACCACACGCACACCGTCCCTGCACTTACAGAGACTTGCTCTCTGTTTGCAGGAATGACGGTGGTGCAGGGTGACGGTGAGGACGGTGACATGTGCATGGCACCGGTACCCACCGAGCACTCTTCCCCACACCACACTCACAGTGCATCTTTGTTGAGGGAGGGGTCACGGAGCAGTGCGGTGCCCCCGCCTGCTTCCCCCCTGTCTGCTCCAGGGAAATCCCTGGAGCAGGTTCACTGGGAGCGGGTGTGGGAGGAGGATTACAGGTCCCCTACCGTTTGCCACGGTAACCTTTTGCCATCAAAGAGTTCACTAGGAGCTAGGGGTGTAGCCCCTCTGGTGACGCCCCCGCCACCTGGCCCTCCTGACTTGTTGCTGTCTGATGCAGGCTCTGCCGTGTCAGTGTCCCCACCAGCCTGTGAGCACCGGGTGCACACTGGGGGCATTGACACGGCCACAAACTTCATTTCAATCAATCTCGGAAGTCGCCCTACAGAAGGGAGTCTCTCCCGCTCTCTCCTTCAGCAGTGTCCTCCTGTCTCCGCTCCGGTCCACGAGTCGCCTGACCTGGCTTGTGACACGCACATGTCTGACACACAGGCACCACCTCCACCGCCACGGCGTGTCGGTAGAGGTGGTGTCTCTATCTTTCGGTGTGCATTCATGTCCTTCGCCTTGTTCACTTGCTTCCTGGCAAGTGCCTCGGCGGAGGCCCTCTCAGCCGCAGCACCTGTTCAGGGAGTGTGGGACGGATTGACATTGTGTCAACCGGGGGGGGAGATGGGAGGTGGGCAAAGCAGTACTGCAGTCAGTCAGTACAGTCAATCAGTCCAGTCAGTCCAGTCAGTTTGGTCTGGTGATGGTGGTTTACCCGATGGTGGCTTACCTGATGGTGGCACTGGTGTCACTTCCGACTGGTCTGCCACCCGGCAGTGTTCCTCTGGTGCTGGTCCTGAGTATTCCTCTGGTTCCGACTGGTATTGGCAGTATGACTCCGGTCAGCACCGCCACTATGGTTCTCCTCGTGGCTCCGACGGTTCTCCGCCAGACAGCTCCGCCCAGATCTGTCTCCTTCAGGCGCTTGAAAAGCAGCGCCGGAGGTACAGAGCAGTGGCAGCCTTGCTCTTGACAGCCTTTCTTGGCATTGTCTTGACATGTCTCTACCAGAGTGTCTATGAGGAGCTTCTCGTGGAGGCTCACTTTGAGGCTGGTCACCACCTGGCACCGATCTCCGCCGTCTGCAGTCCTATGACTCAGACTCCACTCTACGGTGCTATGCAGTATGTAGGCGACACGGCTCTGGAGATGTGTACCTGGTTTGGGCTATTCTGTGCACCACCTTCAGTCATCTTCTCCCAGGACCCTATGATACATCTGTACTCTGCCACCAGTTCTGACACTGATGGCATTGTCTGTGACTCCGGTGCAACCGGCAACATCACCGGGTCCAGACACAGGATCACTGACCTTGATACCAGCAGGACTATATCCTTCAGTACAGTCATGACTGGACCCGCCTCACGGACTGATGGCACTGGCACACTGAGATTGATCGGCAGAGACATACTGACTGGTGATATTGATGAGTACTGCATTCCTGGCTGCCATTTCAAACACGGCGCCAAAACTCTCCTGTCAACCCGAGTTATGCTCCGGGAGGGTTTCTCATCACCTGACTTCATCAGTATGACATATACCCATCTTGACTCTGGTCGGACATACTCTATCATTGATGATGGCACAGACTACCTTTGGGCAGAGCCAGAGTCAGCGGATGTCAGCTTTCAGGCCTTTCAGGGCAATAAGAAGAAACACAGATCAGGGGACCCATCCGACTGGATGTGGTCCAACAGTCAGTACAGTGCCTGGGCTACTACTCATGGGTCTCCTACGGCTACGGCCGAGCTGGGGGAACCAGCCTTTGACATCTCCATGTTCGGCGACTCTCTCCCAGTCGGAGAGGGTAATAATCACCCTGCTCTGCAGCACTATCACAGTCAGAACAGTATCTTCTCCATCCAGTTGACTGGTCATTACTTCTATGCTAATCCGCCATTCTCTATATCTATTCTGGACCGCCTTTTCACTAAAGGCGATGCTGACTTTCCTCTGGACCCTCATAATACTGTATATTTCTGGATAGTTCCCTATATGCCATCCCACCGGATCTGGCATAAGACCTGTACTATGGAGGTATTACATATCTGGCCCACTGGTACTACGGGGTTATTCAGCTATTTTGGGAAACACACGTACACCTCTACACACCCTCTCACCCCAGCTGGTTCTGACGGTGGACCTGGTCGGGTCTTCATCGATGGCACACCCTTTCCCATCTGCATCCTCTACCGAGACCGCCATACCCCGATCAGGGTCAGTTCTCCTGTTGAGCTGCATGATGCTCTCGGGCATGCTTCGATGACCCGTATCCTCCGTCTCTACGATATGCCAGGGGTAGACTTGGGCAGACCACAGTGTTCCACAGCAGCTCTTGCTTCACTTACCACTTGCTCTCAGTGGTGTGCAGTCTGTGCTACGACGGGCCTCAAACAGAAACCAGCCCCGAGCAGAGACCGACTCCGTACCAGTCAGCAACAGCCAGCCCGGAAATGGGCCTCAGACATGACAGGCCCCATCTCACCCATTGGCTACAATGGGCACAGATACCGTATCCACTTCATTGACATCTCCACCAGATACCTATTTGTGTTCACCGTTGCCCCTAAGGCAGACTACTACGTATGTCTCCTGAGATTCATTGGCTATACCAGATCCCTCTCCTACGGCATTGATGAGCTATTCTTGTCCACCTCTACAGTCTCAGACTCCGAGATGGTGCTGAGGACTGATTGTGCACCTGAGATGGCAGATGCCAAATGCCGGGCAGCCTATCAGCAGCATGGCATTATCCACCAGACCTCTTCTCCCACAGTCCATACGGACAACCCTTATGCGGAGAATGTCACTGGCATCCTGTCCCGTATGATCCGATCCATCCTTACAGCTTCTGGACTCGACCTCAGCTACTGGCCGCTTGCGGCTAAGCATGGTGCCTTGTTGTGGACCATTACACCACACAAGGAAGTGGTGACTACTCCTATCCACACTATGACAGGTCATCATTTTCAGTACCGTCGTCTCCGTGCATTTGGTGCACACTGCTATGTGGTTATGGACAGTCAGCAGAGGAACAGCAGACAGCCAGGCATCTCATCAAAACTTCAGAACAGATCATGGGCAGGCCGTATGGTTGGTATCTCTATGGGCTCTAATGCCTACAAAATCCTAGATACCACCGACGGCACAGTACACCTTGTGGGCAAGCCACACTGGATACCTACTTATGAGCACCTGGGCAGATCTATGTCAGCATTTCCAGACACTATGGCAGCTGACAGACAGGTTGATGCTACCTTTATCAGGCCATCTCCCTTCTCAGAGACACTCGACTGTACTCATTCCAGCATCATCGGGATCAGCTCATACTACTGCACTTCCGACCGACAGTCTTACGGCTGTGTGCTTCTCTCTGTTCCGTCGAGGGACAATACCTGGACTGACGTGGTACATTATGTCAAGTCCACGCCCGACGGTACACACTACAGACACCTGCTGGTGTATGTCGCACACTATAGGAAGACCGTCTCGGTCAATGAGCACTATCCGATCTGGACAGTTGTCAGAGCCCGAGAGAGCCGCAGGCACCCGTCATATGGTGCTATCATTATCTCCACCGATAGAGGCAGCAGCAAACCTTATGGTGTAATATTTGAGCCTACTCCCGAGTCTACCTATGGTTGGCACATGGACCTTCCTGCTGCCCTCGTCATCTTTCCGCCCACCCATGCCGCCGCCTTCCTTCCCTTCTCCGATGATCCCAGCAGAGATGTCCGCCCCGAGTACATTCCACAGCAGTACACCTCAGCTGACAGTTTCATCAGATCAGGACCCAGAGAGTTGGTGGTGCACATGTTCAATATTTCTGCACCCCAGCTCAAACCAGTCCATGGTGTCAAGCAGGCACTTTCCACCCCAGAAGCAGTTCAGTGGCAGGAGGCTATGGATGCCGAAGTGGCTGGTCTGGCCGCCGACAATAAAATGGTCCCGGGGCACCTTCCCTCGGGTACCAAAGGCCTGACCACTCTCTTTGTGTTTTCCAGACCCTTCAAACCAGACCCCTCAGCACCATCCGGCACACGGCAGATCTTCAAAACCAGACTGTGTGCTAATGGTAAGCAGACATACGGCTACCTTCCGTGGGAGACCACCTGTACCACACCTCAGCTTTATGCCTTCAGACTGGCCTTCATCTTCGGCAGCATCTTCAGTCTGAAGATGAGCCACTTCGATGTCTCCCAGGCCTTTATGAATGCTAAGCTGGATGTTCCAGTATGGGTATCATTTCCAGCTGGTTACACCTATCAGGGGTTCGGTGGTGCTTTACTGTACTATGCACTGTATGGCTGGTGCTTCCTGGCAGAGACTGGTTAAGCTATTCATGCTCAGCTTTATGTTCGGCGATGTGACATTCAGACAGTCCTCTCATGATGACTGTATATATTTCATCTACACTGATTCGGTCAAGGCCATGTGTGTTGTCTATGTAGATGACTTCATACTGGTCGCCAGTACAGAGCTTGAGGATGCTTTTTGGGCAGCATTCAGAGCCAGGTTTCTGGCTAAGCATCTCGGAGAGGTCACCTCGGTCCTCCAGATGCGAGTCAGGCAGGATCAGCTTGGTATCTACCTTTGCCAGTCCAGACAGATCAAGGACTTGATGGCCAACAACAACATCACAGCTCATTCCTACAGGACTCCTACGGACCCGAAGCTCATCATCAAGAAACCAGCAGATCCAGACCTGTCCCTTGTCCCCAGCTACAGATCTATCCTCGGCTCACTGCTATGGCTGGCCCGTGGCTCACGACCTGATTGCTACTATCCTGTGATCTATCTGGCTCAGTTTGTATCATGCCCTTCTGAGGAGTCTATGAAGGCTCTTATCAGAATTGCGCAGTATATATATGGACAGCACGGCTCACTATTCTCTGGCATTCTACTATCCCGAGACTCCGGTCAAGGTCATCACCATGTTCTGTTATTCAGATGCTGACCTAGCCAGGGACTTAGAGAATGATGCCCGGTCCTATTCTGGCTCCGTGATATTTCTGGCTGGTATGATCTTGCAGTGGCACTCAGGGAGACAGACCATTACTGAGGTCTCCTCCACTGGGTCAGAGTATGTTGCAGCCAGTACGGCAGCTCAGCGGTTGGTGTCACTGATGTTTATGCTCACTGAGATATTTGGTTCTATTACTCACCGTATTGATACCCAGCAGCCCCTTGATTCCGATCTTGACCACGCTATTCAGTGCCTTGACAGAGCAGCTACAGATATTCACTTTGACATGCCTTCTCTCCAGACATCCTCAGTGCTCAGGCGTCTGCTTGAAAAACAAAACAAGCCAGCAGACGGCCTGACCTCAGTTCGCCCAAACTCTCCTACAATTCCTGATGAGCTCAGTTCAGATGAAATCAATCCCCTCAGATTCCAGAATAACCGAAACAGAGAATATATCAGTACGGCTTCAGCTCAGCCCCGCCTGGAGTTACCTATTCCTCTACTACTGGATAATGACGCATGCAGATCTATTGTTGAGCATCACCTCCTCTCCGAGAAGGTGAAGCATATGATTATCAGGTTTCATGTTCTCCGAGACTTTGTCAGATTAAACTGGATTCGGTGTGCCAGAGTCCCATCACCTCGGAACCTGGCAGACCCTTATACAAAACCAGTTCCTCCAGTCAAGGACATGCAGCCCTACTTTATCCAGATGTTCCAGCAATATATGGCCATGGGCAAGGCTCAGGCTGCAGTTATTCAGAAATGATTTACTGGTACTCAGAAAGCAGCAGCATGATCTGACTGTGAGTACCTTGTTTTCCTGCTTTCCTGTTTTGGGTTGTTTGTGTAGCTGACTGTGCTTTGCAGGTACTGGCTTATATTCAAACTTACTTGTGGCTGGTTACTTTATGTTAGTTACTGTTTCCTTAGAATCTGATTCACTGTACTAGATAAAAAATGACATGGCACTCATTGATGCATTTGTGTATAT
>LGRX02027953.1:0-33002 GCA_001247695.2 Cymbomonas tetramitiformis
AACCTTATGGTGTAATATTTGAGCCTACTCCCGAGTCTACCTATGGTTGGCACATGGACCTTCCTGCTGCCCTCGTCATCTTTCCGTCCACCCATGCCGCCGCCTTCCTTCCCTTCTCCGATGATCCCAGCAGAGATGTCCGCCCCGAGTACATTCCACAGCAGTACACCTCAGCACCAGACAGTTTCATCAGATCAGGACCCAGAGAGTTGGTGGTGCACATGTTCAATATTTCTGCACCCCAGCTCAAACCAGTCCATGGTGTCAAGCAGGCACTTTCCACCCCAGAAGCAGTTCAGTGGCAGGAAGCTATGGATGCCGAAGTGGCTGGTCTGGCCGCCGACAATAAAATGGTCCCGGGGCACCTTCCCTCGGGTACCAAAGGCCTGACCACTCTCTTTGTGTCTTCCAGACCCTTCAAACCAGACCCCTCAGCACCATCTGGCACACGGCAGATCTTCAAAACCAGACTGTGTGCAAATGGTAAGCAGACATACGGCTACCTTCCGTGGGAGACCACCTGTACCACACCTCAGCTTTATGCCTTCAGACTGGCCTTCATCTTCGGCAGCATCTTCAGTCTGAAGATGAGCCACTTCGATGTCTCCCAGGCCTTTATGAATGCTAAGCTGGATGTTCCAGTATGGGTATCATTTCCAGCTGGTTACACCTATCAGGGGTTCGGTGGTGCTTTACTGTACTATGCACTGTATGGCCTTAAGGTGGCCGGTGCTTCCTGGCAGAGACTGGTTAAGCTCTTCATGCTCAGCTTTATGTTCGGCGATGTGACATTCAGACAGTCCTCTCATGATGACTGCATATATTTCATCTACACTGATTTGGTCAAGGCCATATGTGTTGTCTATGTAGATGACTTCATACTGGTCGCCAGTACAGAGCTTGAGGATGCTTTTTGGGCAGCATTCAGAGCCAGGTTTCTGGCTAAGCATCTCGGAGAGGTCACCTCGGTTCTCCAGATGCGAGTCAGGCAGGATCAGCTTGGTATCTACCTTTGCCAGTCCAGACAGATCAAGGACTTGATTGCCAACAACAACATCACAGCTCATTCCTACAGGACCCCTATGGACCCGAAGCTCATCATCAAGAAACCAGCAGATCCAGACCTGTCCCTTGTCCCCAGCTACAGATCTATCCTCGGCTCACTGCTATGGCTGGCCCGTGGCTCACGACCTGATTGCTACTATCCTGTGATCTATCTGGCTCAGTTTGTATCATGCCCTTCTGAGGAGTCTATGAAGGCTCTTATCAGAATTGCGCAGTATATATATGGACAGCACGGCTCACTATTCTCTGGCATTCTACTATCCCGAGACTCCGGTCAAGGTCATCACCATGTTCTGTTATTCAGATGCTGACCTAGCCAGGGACTTAGAGAATGATGCCCGGTCCTATTCTGGCTCCGTGATATTTCTGGCTGGTATGATCTTGCAGTGGCACTCAGGGAGACAGACCATTACTGAGGTCTCCTCCACTGGGTCAGAGTATGTTGCAGCCAGTACGGCAGCTCAGCGGTTGGTGTCACTGATGTTTATGCTCACTGAGATATTTGGTTCTATTACTCACCGTATTGATACCCAGCAGCCCCTTGATTCCGATCTTGACCACGCTATTCAGTACCTTGACAGAGCAGCTACAGATATTCACTTTGACATGCCTTCTCTCCAGACATCCTCAGTGCGCAGGCGTCTGCTTGAAAAACAAAACAAGCCAGCAGACGGCCTGACCTCAGTTCGCCCAAACTCTCCTACAATTCCTGATGAGCTTAGTTCAGATGAAATCAATCCCCTCAGATTCCAGAATAACCGAAACAGAGAATATATCAGTACGGCTTCAGCTCAGCCCCGCCTGGAGTTACCTATTCCTCTACTACTGGATAATGACGCATGCAGATCTATTGTTGAGCATCACCTCCTCTCCGAGAAGGTGAAGCATGTGATTATCAGGTTTCATGTTCTCCGAGACTTTGTCAGATTAGACTGGATTCGGTGTGCCAGAGTCCCATCACCTCGGAACCTGGCAGACCCTTATACAAAACCAGTTCCTCCAGTCAAGGACATGCAGCCCTACTTTATCCAGATGTTCCAGCAATATATGGCCATGGGCAAAACTCAGGCTGCAGTTATTCAGAAATGATTTACTGGTACTCAGAAAGCAGCAGCATGATCTGACTGTGAGTACCTTGTTTTCCTGCTTTCCTGTTTTGGGTTGTTTGTGTAGCTGACTGTGCTTTGCAGGTACTGGCTTATATTCAAACTTACTTGTGGCTGGTTACTTTATGTTAGTTACTGTTTCCTTAGAATCTGATTCACTGTACTAGATAGAAAATGACATGGCACTCATTGATGCATTTGTGTATATGGATACATTGGTACTCCGAGCTCACTCTATGATATTAGCTGCACTGCAATAGTCACCGTATCACTACAGTGTCTGTTCCGACCGTAAGAGCCACCGCTGCTGTCAGTCATGATCTCTTCCTTCATTCTCCCTCTGCAGTAAGTCTTACCGGTGACGGGCGGATTTGGACCTGCTTCGGCACTTCTTATCCTACCCCTGACGAAGCACCCCGGATAGCTTGCAGCCACGGTGTGTGGACGTCCAGAGACATGACACATCACTATTCCCCCGACAGCAGGGTGGCACCAGGAACAGATTACTGACCGTGTCAGGACGTTAGGTCTACGGACCAGCTTTTCGGGGTTTTCAGCCCTGACACGGTGTGACTGCAGTTCCACCATTTCCATCATCTTTCTCGATTTTGGTTCTGGCACTGGATTAGTGGCATGTATCTTGGTTTGATTGGTTATTGGTCTGACCACCTCACTCGAGGTGGTGTGCTGGAGTTGACATTCAGTCCGAGCTCAGTCATCAGAGTTGTCATCACCGACTCGACCTGACCGCTGTCATCACCGATACGGCTCGACACCTCTGACTACTTCACTGACCTGATTGTCATCTCCTCTGATCGAGTTCGGTTGTCACATGAGACAGAGCACACTAGCTCATTTCGCATCACACTCAGCATACTAGAACTATATATATTATATCTTCTGTATGTTGAGAGAGGTTCTGAGAGTGCGAAACCCTGAGCGTTGTAGTGCTTCCTGTTTGACCTCCTGTCTGTCAAGGCATGGAATCAATTGTTTGATATTCTGATACCATCAATATATCAGAATATCATAATCAATTGATGCCTATTTGATGCACAATCAGAATATTACAATCGACTGATATCCACCTCCGAGAATTACAATCGATTGATGCCTAATCCGAATTATCACCATCGATCGATTCTCGATTTGCATCATCACAATCGATCGATCGTGACCATGGGACATATCAGAATCGATTGATATTTGCATGTGACACACAACCACATATCGATATGTAGTATATAACTCCCTAACCGATCCTTCATTCCTGAATTTTAAGCTTTTCATTCGTCGCTAATTTGGCTTCGCTGAAGTGTGTTTGAGATGAACCAATAAACATGTAAATAACGCCCATCCTCAGATTGGAGGGGGTGTGTTGGAGGCTCTCGACTCGATTTGGTGGCATTCAAAAATCAAAATTTCTGGCCACGACCTGGACATCATTTTACAGTTCGACTATTGACTTCCCGTGTACGCCGTGTGAATCAAGATGGGTAAACGTGGACGTGGAAGTAAGCCTAACCATGTCGCCCAATGGAAAGGCCCCATCAAACGGACGCAACAAACCCCTTTCGATCTTGTTGGCAGTGATGATATCGTTTACACGGTGCGAGAGATTAAGGCAGAGCGGGTGGCAAAAGGACCACGTAGTCCCTTCATAGATACTTATTATATAGTAAATAGCAATTGTTGAAATACATACCCTGCAATATCACGGTGTATCAATTCTTGGGTATCATATCAATTGATATAGCCTCGGTAGAAATCACAATCGATTGATGTGCATTTGCTAGAATTACAATCAATTGATAGTTTAATGTTACAATCACAATCAATCGATAGCTACCTTCTTTTATCACAATTTATTGATATGATAATTTAGAATATCACTATTAATCAATGAAAAATTTGGAATAATCAAAAACCATCGATGCTGCTTGTTCCAACTGATTCCATGCCTTGCTGTCTGTTTGCTGACAGTGTTTTCTCGCACATGATGCCGGTGGACCCCATGCACGCGCACGAGCCCGACCTCTGCTTTGCGGACAAGATCGCACGGATGGGGGGACTCTCGATCACGGCTGAGGGCAAGGACTTCGCGATGCGGTACATGCACGCCGAGTCGGAGACCGACTCTTGCGACGGCGACGTAGACGACTCTGCAGCTGGGTGTGGCTCTATTGCCGGTGAGGATGCGGTCCCGCGCCCTACAGCATCTCGTCCGGGATGCGGTGCACCGCCTTGGGGGTTTGCCCGCTCTTCGGCGATTGCGGTAATGCTTTGTGCGTTCTTTGGTGTATGCGCCACCGCGGCGCCACTCACAGCTGCCGCCCCTGGCGAGGCATGTGCACCGGACCACACCGGCCTGGAGGTCGGTGGTGCTGCTGAGACAACCGACAACGAGCCTGCATTCGCTTTTGCGGCGCCGGCTGCTATTCCGCCGCATCGGCAGACGCGGTATCGGGAGCTGCGACAGGGGTTGCACACTCTCCGCAATGTCCCGCGGCCGCCATGGCTGTATAATCCCGACCCTGATTATGTTCCACAGTCGCCACCTTACCCACCACCGCCGTACTCGTCCGATGACGAGGAGCAGAGCTCTGGAGACCATGCGGCTGTGCACGACGATCGACAACATTCAGATTCCTTTTCTGGCTCCACGAATGATTCAAACACGGCATCGACGACTTCAATTAACGGCACCATGGCTGTGCTGCGGACTGGCACAGCAGTGCCACCGCCGACTAGTGGCTAGAAAGTTAATCATGCCGCTCCTGCACAGTGAGATTGACCGTAGCTGTATGTACAGAGGGGTCCTATCACGGACCGATTTCAGATTTGCAACTCTTGACTGGGGACAGCCCTGCCAGAAAGGACAGGCCTTCCCTTAGAACTCAATTTCCACCGCTCTAGATGGTGTCTGTTCACAGGTTTCACCTTCGGCAGTCACCACACTAGGTGGTGTGCTGGAACAGTCACACCGCTTGCTTTGTGACTCTTCCTATAGTAGTGTGTATGACTGTCACCCGAACCCGAACCCTAACTGTTTATGCCCGTTATATCGGGTCAACTTATCAGCTTTAATACATTCTGAGAAAAACTTCACTGAGTGAATATATCCCAAGTCCTAGGGGTATATCCAACAGGATTTCCCTTCGTTTGGAAGCAAGTAATGCAATCAACACAATACCTTTCCCCGAATGGTCGCACACGGGGTCATGCGATTGCCCAGCCGAGCAGGCTGAACGCTCGGCAAATCTGCGATCGGTTGGCTTTTTCTTGCAGTTTGGTTTCACGGGACTTCGGGAGGATCTGTCATCCGGAATTCCTTGTGCAGGAAGACCGGTAAATGACTAAAGTCTAATTTACGTATGCGTGGTTGTGTCCAACGATGAGCCGGCCATGTCGGAAGTGGAAATTGTACACTCCAAATCAGGGCAGTATAATGATTTAGGAATAGAAAAGTGCATAATGGGTTTTTGGTTGGATATACCCCTAGGACTCGGGATATATTCACTCAGTGATAGGTTTTCTCAGAATCAATTAAAGCTGATAAGTTAGCCCGTTATATGGGCATAAACAGTTAGGGTTCGGGTTCGGGTGACAGTCATACACACTACTATAGGAAGAGTCACAAAGCAAGCGGCGTGACTGTTCCAGCACACCACCTAGTGTGGTGACTGGCTAGCCGAAGGTGAAACCTGTGAACAAACACCATCTAGAGCGGTGGAAACTGAGTTCTAAGGGAAGGCCTGTCCTTTCTGGCAGGGCTGTTCCCAGTCAAGAGTTGCAAATCTGAAATCCGGCCCGTGATCGGACCCCTCTGCACATACAGCTACTGTCAATTTCACTGTGCAGGAGCGGCATGATTAACTTGCTAGCCACTAGGCGGCGGTGGCACTGCTGTGCCAGCCCGCAGCACAATCATGGTGCCGTGAATTGAAGTTGTCGACACCGTGTTTGAATCATTCGTAGAGCTCCAGAAGAAATCTGAAAAGTCTCGATCGTCGTGCGAGGGATTCTCCCCCTCCTCCTCGTCTGTAGTCGGGCCCGGTGAGTAGTCCGGTGACGGTGGGGCATCCCAATACAACGGAGGAGGGGGCGGGTGTACCGGGATGTAAAGCCCGATCGGTGCATTGTGGAGGCCTTGCCGAGCACGGTGCCGGCCGTGCCGGCGCGGCGGAATATAGCAGCCGGCGTCGCAGAGAGTAATGAAGGCCCGCCAGTGGTCGCCTCAGCAGCACCACCGACCCCCAGGCCGGTGTGGTCCGGTGCACACGCCCCGCCAGGAGCGGCAGTTGTGAGTGGCGTCGCGGTGGCGCACACACAGAAGAATGCACAAAGCATCACCGTAATTGCCGAAGAGCGGGCAAACCCCCAAGGCGGTGCACCGCATCCCTGACGAGATGCTGGAGGGCGCGGGACCGCATCCTCACCGTCAATAGGGCCACACCCAGCCGCAGAGCCGCCCACGTCGCCGTCGCAAGAGTCGGTCTCCGACTCGGCGTGCATGTACCGCATCGCGAAGTCCTTGCCCTCCGCCGTGATCGAGAGTCCCCCCATCCTCGCGATCCGGTCCGCAAAGCAGAGGTCGGGCTCGTGCGCGTGCATGGGGTCCACCGGCATCATGTCACCGGCGTCGGACGCCTCTGACTCGTCCGGGTAAACATACTCGATTGCCGCCGGCGGTGGCGCCGGCGGTGCGTCCTCGCGGACATGCGTGCAAGCGGCAGCCGAGATGCCTCCTGCCACACCACCCACTGTGAAGCCCCGCCCTCATGTGGGTGGCAGGCTGGCAGTAGGGTAGGAAGTCCTGCAACGCACCGCCCTCCCGCTCCGGCTCGAGCCCGAAGGCACACGCCGAAACGCCGTCGAGCATCTCCGGCTTACCTCCCGCTAGAAGACAGAGCGCATCGAACCGCTCGCCGTCGTGCTCGTCCATGGCCGCCTGAAACTGCTCCGCCAGTAAGGCGTTCTCGATGTCACCGAGGGAGAAGCTGTGGAAGCCTCCCCAGCGCCATGCTTGCCGCCGTTCGGGCAGTCGCGGTGCCAGTGACGCATCTCGTCCTTCTTGCACGTCGAATTCTGGCAGAACGGGACGAAGTCACCGCTGCCCTTGTGAAAAGCAACGCGCTTCCTCACCTGCGACTGCGGTCAGTTTCCCCCCGTCGGGAGGTCACCTGCTGCAAAACGAACACCGGAGCCGCCTCCCCCGTTGCCGATTTTGTTCTTGTCCGCTCGCGGGGTAAAACCCCGCCCGTTGACCTTGTCCGTGAGGACCTTCAGCTGCCGCTTCACGTCGAGGATGATGGCCGTGAGGTCGGACAGTTGCGAGGTGTCGCCGTCAGTAGCCACGGCTGCCGCGGACAGGATGAACGAGGCAGTGTGCGTACCGGCCGCAACGTGTCGTCATCGGGCGTAGCACTCGAGGACCCATTGTTGAATGGTGAGGAGGTCCACGGCCGCCCGCTGCTGGTGCGTGAAGAGCCTCGACACCACCGGCGCGTAGAATCCAGGGTCCAGCGCCGCGAGGAACAGCTACTTCACCTCGTCATCGTCGAGAGTGCTGCGCCTCTTGGCGGACCGTAAGGCCGCGTTGAAATCCGTGACGGACTCGGACGGGTCGGTGTAGGCCTTGAAGCGGACGCCAAGGAGGTCCGATGTCCCCTGAAAGGGTGCACCGGAGTCCAGCAGCCGCCGCGCGAGCTCCATCCAGAAGGGCTCGCTTGCCGTCCATCGGGTGCAACGTCGCGGAAGCCTCGAGCCAGTCACCCGCCGGAGAGGCGGGACACACGATGAGCTCGAGCGTCGAAAAAAGAAGCTTGTTGGCCTCGGGGCGGATGGCCAACGTGGAGTCCTCCAAGTCGAAGAGTGGCGCAAATAAGGCGTCCTGCGCCTCGAACGCCTCCTGGAGAGCAGGCACCAGCTTAGAGAGAAGCACCTGCGCGTTGGATTCCGTTCCCGTAAAACGGCCATGTTTCTCACGGAAACACTTCCGGATCACGTGCTTCGCCACGCTCTCGTCGAAGCGCTCACGGGTGAGTGAGCGAACACCCGCCAAGAAAACGGCTTGGGCGGAGTTCGCAGCCGGAACACCAGCAGGTGCCGGCGTAGCCGGCGTGACGGAATTACGGGCAGCAGCGGAGTCGAAAATTGTAGCTAAGGAGCGTCGGCGAGACGCCATACTCGAGGTCAATCTAGTCGCAACCATGGTGTAGAATTGACTGTAGAGACGAAGTGAGGGAAAATGGGACGAGGTGCGGAAGGAGCGGCGGCCAAAAGTCGTAATGCGGTTGTCGAGGAAAACAAGGGAAAGCCGTGGCGTAAAGAATCTCCCCACGTGCATGTGGATGCAGAGTGACGTGGCCAAGGAAAGTGGTGTCGGATCCGACCAAAATTTCCAACGTCAACCAACGCGAAGCGAGGAAAATGAAGTCCGCCTCGTGCACAAGCCTCCCGTAAATCCAATCAACCAGGCATCAGCTAGGCCATACCGCTCCGCCGCGCCTCTAGTGGAGCCCCTCACTCCATCTCAAGCGTCGCTGTTTAGCCAGACATGGCTAAAATTCGCAGTGTCTAAATAAAGTGTGCGTGGGGCCAAACCTGTTGGATATACCCCTAGGACTCGGGATATATTCACTCAGTGATAGGTTTTCTCAGAATCAATTAAAGCTGATAAGTTAGCCCGGTATATGGGCATAAACAGTTAGGGTTCGGGTTCGGGTGACAGTCATACACACTACTATAGGAAGAGTCACAAAGCAAGCGGTGTGACTGTTCCAGCATATATGTATGCTGAAATCTGTATAGGCAGCCCTGACCGGGAGTCCCGGTGCAGGCCCCTATGACAGATTCCTAGGCAGCCAACACTGGACCTGTGACTGATCCGTAAGCCCGTGCTGTGACACATCAAGGTGTCACAGGTAGCTAGGACCGAGACCGTTCCGACTCCGTGACCGTTCCGGGTATATCTAGCTTAGGGTTTATTTCTTAAGAGAGTTTATCTATATTGGTTCACTGACTGTCTGATATCTTGAACCGGGATATTCCAGTAGGTCGTGGACCCATTCCACGCTATATTCCACAGCTAGTTTGGCCATGATTGGCTAAAGCAGCCGCTTGGAGAGGTGGTGCGCGACGGCGCGTTTGGGGACTCACGGGAATTTTGAGATGAGCTGTTTGCGGTGAGCGTCTTTGAGCCGCAGCTATGGGGGTTCGACCTGGACCGGGCCTAGTCGACGCAATGTTCATTTACGGTATTACGCTTGCCCTGATCCCGCTTGCTGCCGATTTTTGGGCTGGTGGCTCGAGCACCTTCGACCTCGACGACGGCTTCCAGTGCCCCTCGCTCGCATGGCTCTACCGCTCCTTCCGTGACTGTGGCGTCGCATCTTCCCCACGACATTACCCGAACGCGCCCCGGCGTACCACCTCCCATCAGGCTTTCAGAGTTATGGGTGTTACCACAAGAGCAAACAAGTCCCTCACGAGGGACAGCGACATTGATGCCTCGCTGAGGCTTATCGATGGGGTTCGGAACAGCCCGACGGTGCGGACACCGACTGTTCCGACCCCCAACCCTGCTTCGAACGAGGACGCCGACGTGGCCATTAGGCGTTACTTGCAGGAGCAGGCGAAGTTGACCGACGAGATCTACAAGGCACGTCTGCATCGTGCCTGGGCCAAGAGCGTCCGCGAGGACGTTCTTGGTGACAAGAAACACCATTTCCGTGGTACGGACGACGCTGGCCTTTTGTCCGACCTGGTGGTGCAGCTACGTACGGAGTTCGAGTCGGCTGGACTGGAGCTGAAGTCCTTTGATCTCGACGACCCCCCTTACCCCGGTTGTGAGCCGGGTGAATGGACTTCTGTACGACGTGCTGGCTCTCGTGGTAGAGAAGCACAGCAGCGCGTATGTATGGCTCACTGGTACGGATGCTTCGTCTGACCGAGATGGCCGGCGAGCTTTGGTCGACATCATCAAGGGCTGCGTACCGGTGGCGCTGCGGGAGTCGCAGCAGGAGGAGCATGCGGCCTTGCGTTACCCCGCAAACGTAGACCCGCAGCCGATTTTGGCGCGGGAACAACGTTTGGTGCGGGATAACAAGGCCTCCGACTGGACACCTACGGAGGCTACGCGTAAGCTGAGACTGTACACCAGGCTTGACCCGGCGTTCTACGCTGCGGTTAAGGTGCGCTACCCCATGGCTGCTGACTTGGCTCATGTCCCGTTGGCCGCTCGCTCCGCTCCATGGTGGTAGAAATCTACCAGGCTTGGGCTCAGACTGACACGGGTAAGGCGGCTTCTGGCGCGAACGGCATCTCCGCGCACCTCTCTAGCAGCGAGTACGACGCCCTCCTCGTGAAGATCACGGAGCTGAAGGACTTGGTACAGCGGCAGCACGGGGAGGGCGCTCGCTCCGGTGGTGCGGCAGCAGCGGGTGCAGCAGCGGCAGCAGCAGCAGCAGCGTGCGCAGCATCAAAAGGGATTCCGTATGGGAACACACTATTCGATGAAAATGATATTCTCATGTGAAAATGATATTGCCTTATTTATTACCTCATGATAGGCTTAAAAAGCCGCATTTTAACAGTCAAGAACATGCAAGTGCAGGTTGTGCATTAGATTTAATGGTTTTTATGGTACAAAATTGAGGTCAAATGCACTTTTTCGAAATCTAGGAGGAGTGAAAACACAAAGAACTTTTGACTCAGAATCTATATACACGTTATACACATATTATTTACATGTTTTTTTTCGTCTTGCTTTACGCGTCCACTTCAGGTGCTACCGCTACCGCTACGCAATTATCAAAAGCTTCGTCTTCATCGGAATCATCCGATTCATTCAAGTCACCTAGGTCCTTGCGCGTGCGTTGGATTGTTGTGCAAGCAAAGCGACGACTATCTGCGCGTATTGCTCGTTCGGTATACTCCGTTCGGGGTCATTCGCATCCACATTCCATGCCAGCACTATTTCATTCTTATCGAAAGTCTCGGTAGACGGTCGGTGCCCCGGTGGCGCTGCGAAAGCTCCTGGGTGACTCGCAAGCTGCTTGCCGAGGTGCTTCTTCTTGGTGTCGGTGTGCTTTTTGGGTTGGAAATAGCGATATAGCAGCTGTTGAGTTGACGGATAGCGCGCCTCCACCTTCACCAAGTACAACGGATCCGACCATTCGCTTCGCTTCAGTTGTACGCGGAACGCGAACTTGTCGTTTTCAGATTCCACCGCGAGAGCCACTGCAAAGCTGCCGACTGTCATCTGGCCGTAGGTGACCTCCCACTGGGCGTTGTCCACGTACTGCTCTGCTCGCTTTTGGGCTCGACCTTGGTGTTTCCGTTTACCGTTGTACACTTCTATCGGCGCTCGATCAATTCGGCGTTGGATGCGCACCGGTATAGCGGGGACGGCGGCAGCCCCGGCAGCTTCTATCGCCAACGCGGGCGCCTCTATCAGTCGAACCAAGGTGGCATTGCGCTCGATGGCGATTTTCTCGGGATGCTGGAAGGGTATCGCGGGCGCTTGACATTCTCCACCAGCAGTTAGGTGGCGCTGTTTCTCGATGACATCCTCGCGCCAAAACTTTTCGTGCACCTCCGTGAGCTTTGTGCCCAAAATGTCCTTCAACGCCTGTAAGGTATGCTCAAGCTTTTCGATGCCTTCTTCGGTAAAAGGAATCGGCTTGATGTATCCAGGCCCCGTGACAGGGGGTGTAGAAACAAGCTTTGGCAATGGAGTCTCGGGTAACCATTTGGGTGAAATGGAATACTGTTTGTACTGCATGCCCACTTCGCCGTGCTCGTTCTTCTTGAACTTGAAAGCCTGCTGTGCCAAAATATTGTGGCAATCGAAGACGTGACCATCAAACCAAGAGCTGAAGTCGAAGATCTTCTCGGTGTGCTCGCATATTACACCATCCGTAAAGCATTCTTGTGCGACCTCTATCATCTCGTCGAGCGTCCAAGCTTGCTTGCGTCGTAGACGCACGGAGAAGCGTGAAAACATCTGGTCAATGTTCTCGTGCGTATGTCCCACCAACAGAAAGTTGAGTTTCACCTTGCGAAAGACGTCCGTGTGCACCAGCCAAGCTGCGTATGCCAACATCAACTTGCTCTTGTTGGTGCTCACATTGTCAAGCTGTACATACAATACTTCCGGCATCGGGTATGAATTTTCCCCGTCCCCGTTGCGTCGATGCTCTTGAATGCGGAGGATATCCCGGTGCAAAACGTTGACAAGGAAGTTCGCATCGTCCTTGAAGTTGGCGTAGTTGAAATCCATGAAGCGGCCCACGTTCTCGATCATGCTCCCCATGTTGTGCACGTCAAGGAAGTCCTTAGAGTCCAGATGTTTAGGGATACGTCGAAAGTGTGGCAGTCGGGTGGTCCACTGCGTCATGCCATCGATGATCACCGAGGCATACTTATGCCAAGTTTTGTTCATGGTAATGCTCTTGGTCATATTCGCTTTACGACCATGTTTGTAGAACTTCTGGCGCTCCGCTCGTGCGATTGCATGATGTTTGTTGAGAGGCCCGTTGTATTGCGCTGTGCAAGATACACAAATTTGGGTCAGTGAACAAATTACATAAGCATATAAACACATCACAAAGCTATTCATGAATATTCACCTTTTTGAGATTTGGTTAAGCCTTCCTTCAATAACTTGAAGGACGCGCAAACATCGCACTGAGAAAATCGGTTCGTCGATGGAATCTTGAGCCACTTCCTGCAATCTTCGTCAAATATTTTGTAGAAGTAACTGAGAGAGCATTTTTTCCTCTCCTCATTCTCTTGCAAGCCCTCGTTGTACTCGTCCCACAGCTCTTCGATGGTCAATCCATCCGAAAGATGAATCGGTTCTTTGTCAGGTTGGTGTTGTCCGTATTCGTCGGCGTATTTCTTGAGCCATGCAACGACCGACTCGCGTTTCAGAGAAATCTTGCGGTTGTCCTCCTCGTACGTCAATCCATGAACAAACGTGTGTCGGCCCTCGAGCACGCGTGTCCGACAGTCGTGAAGATACCCGTAGCTGATGCCGTAAGCCATATAGTAGAACTTAAAGCACACCTGTTACAAAACAAAAGACACCGTCACTCAACAATTATTAACAAATTATCCAAGGAAACGCATAAGGGTTTTTATAGGTTGGCTGGATCTAAGACGCTTGGGAGACACCCCCAGCACTGCACGTCTGCAGGCGGGACGGCCGTCGCGTGCTCGTCAGCACTCTCCGTCACGCCTTAAATCTGCGCAACCTACACCCTTAGTGGGAATCGAACCCACGAGTGCGAGGTTCATAGCCTAGCGCCGTACCAACTCGACCAACGTCATGAATGTGTACTTTATGAAATTTAGATAGAAATTTATGATACAATATTCCACAATCCTGTGATGAACAAGATTAGATACACAATCTATCACAAGGTCCAAGAAAAATTTCGCTTTGACCAGAGGCCGTTCATTAGCTAATGAACAGTTCCCGCAGCCAAAGTGTCTATGTGTGAGTCGCGCTTTGGCCAGAGGCCGTTCATTAGCTAATGAACGGTTCCCGCAGCCAAAGTGTCTATGTGTGGGTCGCGCTTTGGCCAGAGGCCGTTCATTAGCTAATGAACGGTTCCCGCAGCCAAAGTGTCTATGTGTGAGTCGCGCTTTGGCCAGAGGCCGTTCATTAGCTAATGAACGGTTCCCGCAGCCAAAGTGTCTATGTGTGAGTCGCGCTTTGGCCAGAGGCCGTTCATTAGCTAATGAACGGTACCCGCAGCCAAAGTGTCTATGTGTGAGTCGCGCTTTGGCCAGAGGCCGTTCATTAGCTAATGAACGGTTCCCGCAGCCAAAGTGTCTATGTGTGGGTCGCGCTTTGGCCAGAGGCCGTTCATTAGCTAATGAACGGTTCCCGCAGCCAAAGTGTCTATGTGTGGGTCGCGCTTTGGCCAGAGGCCGTTCATTAGCTAATGAACGAGTTCAAAAATAAACATACCTGCTTCTTGGCCAAAAAGTATTTGAAGTCGAACTTGTCCTCAGATCGAAAGCTGTTTTTTAGCAAGTCCTTCACGAAGTATTCCTTCCTATCTTTTTGCGACATGCTGAAAATATTTTCGCGAAAAGACTGAATATCTGCCGATGAGAAAGATAGACAGCAGTGCGACTTGCAATTGCACTTAATGGTTTCTGCCATTGATATACTGTCAGCCTGCAAACGTCGCTGCTTAATACTAATTACGCCCGTATATTGTTTCTTGCGTATGTCGGATTCGTACGGTTTGCGCACGACAATCTGCTTGTTTACTTCACCATTTAAACAAACAAGAGGGTCTTCATTCCTCAAGTCCAAACTTGTCTCTGAAAATTCTGTATCAAGTCTGCTTTTTATCTCTTGTAAGTCAATTTCGCGCAAAGCGCGTGACCCGGAAACGCGTGAAGAATTAGAGCTAACTTCCGATCTGCACGTCAAAGGCGCGTTCCAAAGGACCAATTGCGTATTTGCGCTCGGGGCTGTGCTTGGAATTGGCTCATGATTGAAAAAGTCAGCCCCTATTTCCATAGAATCTTCAATAACTATTCTCGGGCACGGTTTGCAGATAATCTCGCAACCTTCATCAAAAGGAATAGAAAACATATTTTCGTCAAAATTAGCCGTCATTAGCTTATGAAGCCGTTTTTTACGTTCTGAAAATGATATGGACTTGCGAGTCAACGGATAATTTCTATCTTACTGAATCGATCGATTCTCGATTTCAGCGCAAATGACACCAGGATATCTTCAAATCATATCCTTGATCTGAACAGACCGAATCAGGAAGCGACAGCAAATGTCATTTTTGACAAAAATTGTCATCGATATTTGACATGTCATTTTCAGCCGCCAGAAATGATTTACAATATTTTGCTAAAGTTACATCACTTTTTAAAAGTTCTTTGATTCACACACACCCCTTTCACAGTTGACAGCCAATTTCTCTCATTTCAGTATGGCGACAGCAGAAACATTTCAAGCACTGAGGGAACATCATATTTTCCAGTTCTATCTTGGCAACAAGTGGAGCATTGTTAGAACGCTTGAAACCGACGGTCCTGCAGACACCTTGCAAATAGTAATTCACTCAGATGACCCGAACGAGAAGGCTGAAGAAATGATTTACAATTTTCCCCAATTTACCTCTCCGACTGTAGCCGACGGTAGCCTCCTTCCTGAAAAACGCGTAGCGTATAGTATAATTGAAAACCAGACTCCAATTCTGTATTTCGTCGCTCTTAGGAACAACAAGCTTACTGTAATCGAACTGGACAGCGCAAACTTTGAGGAAACCCTGAGCCTTCCAAGGCACACGAATCGGCTTTCAGCTTTTCAAAGTTTGAAAAGTAGGGCAGAACAAGAAGAAAACAGCAAGGAATTCTATATAGCGAGCTATGTAAACGTGGCGTGGAAAGCGTCGATTACAGCTGCTCTCTGGCAAAGCAGAAAGGCCAGCGCCAGTGATTGATGACCTCGGCAGTGGTGGCGAGATACCTGTTGTACAGGCTACGGTACGTCCCTTTCGCGCCTTCAGCCTGGACCGGGGCGGAAGGCGTTCATTAGCTAATGAACGCTTTCGGCCTCGAAACGCGCGCCCTGAGCCTGGACCGGGGCGGAAGGCGTTCATTAGCTAATGGACGCTTTCGGCCTCGAAAAGCGCGCCCTGAGCCTGGACCGGGGCGGAAGGCGTTCATTAGCTAATGAACGCTTTCGGCCTCGAAACGCGCGCCCTGAGCCTGGACCGGGGCGGAAGGCGTTCATTAGCTAATGAACGCTTTCGGCCTCGAAACGCGCGCCCTGAGCCTGGACCGGGGCGGAAGGCGTTCATTAGCTAATGAACGCTTTCGGCCTCGAAACGCGCGCCCTGAGCCTGGACCGGGGCGGAAGGCGTTCATTAGCTAATGAACGCTTTCGCCTGAAACGCGCGCCCTGAGCCTGCACCGGGGCGGAAGGCGTTCATTAGCTAATGAACGCTTTCCGCCTCGAAACGCGCGCCCTGAGCCCTGACCGGGGCGGAAGGCGTTCATTAGCTAATGAACAGTTTCGTCTTGTCCCAGGCTGCCAGGAGAACGGATGTGCAGCGTGCTGCCGAACGCGCCCTTCAAGGACCCGGTGGCTCCAGAGCGTATACTGGAGCGGGCGCTAATGTGGATATGTCTCAAGTGGCCACCCCATCTGAGGCAAGGAAGGCAGCCGAGGTGGCTGCACATGGGTGGCACGCTAAGCTGAAAGTGGAGCATGCAGCAAAGATGGAATATGAGGAGAAAGCAGAGCTGTGCAGGCAAATCGAGATGGAGCACCGGTGGCCGAATCCCATGTCGACCGACGAGGCGGCGGAGCAAGGGAGTGTGTTTCGTCTCCCCATTGAATGCCTGTACCACGCGACGGGGTACGAGGCTTGCCAGGATCAAGAGAGGGGCTGGGTGAACGAGATCAAGTCCAGCAGGAAGGAGAACCCGTGGGCCCCTTTCAATGCGGGTCTTGTTGCGATCGACGATGTCAAAACCCGTGCCGAATTCTCCCTGAAAAAAGCTCTGAGGGGAGAATACAGAGGCAAGGTTTTTAGGCACCAGCACTGTTATCAAGCCAGCACCGACGAGTGTCACGAGGAAATCCCGTTGGAGATAGCCTTCGCGTTCTTCGAGAGCAAGATCTACATCGGTCTCACGCCTGACATGATTCGGTTCTTAGGCGAGATGCAGAACCAGATCGACCAGAAGACGAAAGGCAAAGACAACACTCAGTTCATGCAAGGGCTTCGTTCGACCCTTTTCGAAAAGCATGGGGTCGTGTACAAGGTTTACCGAGAAGCGTTGATCTCCGAGTTCGTCGCCAGCGTCCCCGAGGACACCGAACGGGGTACCTCTTATCAACCTGGGTATTACGAGGTCGGAGGGCTGGTGCAAAAAATGGCGGAGTTCGAATCAGAGAATGGATTTTCAGTCCCGGATCCCGAGAAATATCCCAAGGGATTCCAGTACATCGAGAATGTGGAGACGTCTGAGCGCGAGGGAGACCCTGAGGCACTCCCTGAGGTAGAGGTGATGGTGAAGACGCTGGACGATGACATCAACGCTCACCTCGATCGGGTGACAAGTTGGTACCCCGTAATGTCTCACTTGAACCAGTCGATGGAGACGCATGTGAAGGAAGTAGCGATGTCCAAGCATTCTGTGTTCGGCGGCACGCAAATCAACCACTACTTCATGCACTGGACAATTGCCAATTTCCGGCCGCAGACGTGGGACCTCTGCGTTAGCATCATGGAGGCTTACAGAAGGTTTGACCTGAAGGGCATGAAAAACCCTTTGGCTTCGAAGACCAAAAAGCGCAAGGCCTCATCTTCGCCCGCTAAGGGACCCGCCAAGAAAGCTGGCAAAAAGGGCACCTCCAACCGACAGGTAAATTACTTTTTACTTCTGCTTCAAACAGTGTTCTCCCTCCCAAAGCATCCTTTTCTATATTTTAAGACATGCTAAAAATGTTTTTTTTTACTTACAGATGGAAGACGAGGTGCAACGAGGAGGCGGGGACCACGGAGCGGGCTCGTCTAGAGGGGCAGGCATTTTGGTGGAAGAAGCTCAGTTTCTCCACAATGCCAAATCCATGGGTATGACGTTCTGGATTAACTTGGGCGGCTTGGCGGGGGAGGCGGAGTTCGACAAGGTGGACACGTATCTGCGCCTGATTATTTTCAGAAGGAGTTGTCAGTAAAAGAGGGGGGCCTGATGATAAGCCAGTTCAAGAATGAACGCATGGTGCAGAAGCACTTGGTGTCCGCGGCGGGATTGCAAACCTGGGACGCATTCAAGGCCGAGTTCACCCCCTACTGGAGCTCCCAAGAGAAAATCGAGTCGTTGATCGGCTGCTTACCTTCAACTCAGGGGGGAGCGCGCCGGGGGGGGGTCTGGGGAAGTTCCGCACGCGATCTTGAATTACGTCGAGAACGCGCGGGCGAATCTCAAAGAAGCGCAGGCGCCACGCGCGGCGCACATCCAAGGCTTGCAACAGATCGAGGTGAAAGTCGACATCAAACTCTATCGGGAGGCGCGGACCGACGGGCCGGAGCCTAAGGTTCCGGGAGAGGCAGGCCTGGAGGACGACGAGCCCACACATGAGACGAACGTGCCGATGTTCCCTCGTTGGAAGATCGTCAAGGGCAGCATGAACGATATGAAGGACGTCCCGAGGCTGCCCTTCACGGGGACGATCATCGACTGCAATTACGCCCTTGACAAGGAGAAGACTCCCGACGCGATGACCAAGGAGGAGGTGCAACCGTTCATGGAGTCTTTCAACGCCAAGACCACCGCCCCGGCATGGACAGTCGCTATCTTTTGCGGTTTCGTCCAACAAAACGATTTCCTGGAGGTGATTGACAATTACTGCGAGAGTTAGTTTTGGTCCAGTCAGTCCGTCCAGTCCGTCCAGTCCGTCCAGTCCGTCCAGTCCGTCCAGTTTGGACGGACCGGACGGACCGGACCAAACATTTTTAACATTCTAAGATTTCGCAAAATAGGGCTCCCATACTTAAGCCCATACTTAAGGAGTGTAACGCGTCGGTCCGCGTCGACGCCTGCGTTTTCACATACTTAAGAAATTTAAATTTTTTCTTCATACTTAAGGAATATACACCGACTGCTTCTTCCCCCCCTAATCAGGGACTCAGGGGGTATAACCCAGTCGCATGTGAGTTTCAAACGTGCGTCAGAGAGACGAACCCAACGACCGAGCTTGACAATCGTATACGATTGTCACACGTGAGTCTGGGTGTCGGACCTAGTGCTCCAGCTTGACAATCGTATACGATTGTCACACGTGAGTCTGGGTGTCATAATATAAATATTTACACTAAGCCCATGTCTATATAGAGTGTTCTTTTCATAAAAGAATTCATTTCTCATGGTACATTCTCATGGTCACATTCTCATAGGAATCCAATGCCGACTTCTCTGCGATACCGTAACCATGCTTTGGATGTCCCGCATGCGGTGCCAATCTCTCTTCAGTTACTACAGGCCTTGTTTCCAACCCTTACCGATACCCCGCTGCTTCTTCACATGCGCAGCACAGAAGACGTGCAACCTGCCGAGCTCGGCACCGTGTTCCCTGACGGAGCTGTCGTACTTGTGATCGGTGGTGTCAGTACAACCCCCGGATCTAGCGATGTGAAAACCCGTTGTGTAAATGCCGAAACAGCCACACACGAATCTTCCCAAGCATCAGCTTCTCCGCCTCGCCCTGAGGTAAAGCGCGAAATTTTAGTTTGTGACTTAACCGAATCGCCTCCACCTCCAAAAGACTCGAATGAATCTATGAAATCCTACAGCGCGGGACAAGAACCAAAGCTCAAGCACAAAGTCAAATCGGACTATACATCCTATACCGGACCAGCTATTCCGATAGATTTTTCTCAGGATGTTGATTTGTCCCAAGACGTAGCGGTTGTTCAGTCTGAAGAGCTTGTGGACGAACTGCCTGTGCCTCTACTTCCGGGGGTAGTTTACAAGCCACGGGCTGGAGTTTTCTCTCCGTGGAAGGATTTCTTAAAATACGATCCACAGACCTGGATGCGTTCTGGGGACAAACGACGTATCAAAGGCCGACTCGTTAGAACTACGCGATGTGGTGGGGCTTTATCCTGTGACAACGATGCGTGTGTCGTATTTTGTCGAACGGGTGACCGTAACCGTTCCCAATTCACCGGGAAAGTGAGGAGACTCGTCTCTGTTCACTTGGTGTTTGCGTTGCCCATGAGGATGTGGCCCCAGAAGAGGCTCGAGGACATCTGGTGAGATCGGAGAATTCGGAGATGGACGTGGAGGAGAGACTTCGCAACGGTGTTAAGGTGAAAGCGAGTGGCAAGGGTTTCCTGACGAAGAAGATAGCGAATTTCTATACCGCGCTCCACAGCATGGTTAAGACCGATAACCTTGCACTGACTCAAATCCGGAAATGTGTTCCTGGTGGTGCAACCGTGTATAACTTCCGAGTTTGTCACCCTGATTCCGATGGCCGTGAATACCTCTTGGAGTTTGGACGAGAATACCGTTGTTCGTGTCCGTGTTTTCGAGAAATGGCGAGGACCCGACCTGCTCCCTGCAAGCATTTCCTTTGGCTGTACTCCGAGATATTCGAAATTCCGATCATTACGAGTGTGGGATACCTTCACGAGCCATCTCTGCTATCCTCAGAAGTTCGCAAAATACTGTCTTATTATCCTGGAATTCCGGACAACTTCGATCTCTAGTTGCTTAGCTAGAATACAAACGTAAACCTGTTTGGAGTTGACGGCTGAGCTAATGCGGAAGTCTGGCGCGTTAACGTTCCGTGAATGAGTAACGTGGAATGATGCCAAGTGTAAGCGGGAAGGTCCCTAAGGATGGAGAACTGTAGGACACAGTTTTTGCCGCAGCACAAGAATGGTGCTCAGAGGTAATTACTCATAGCAGCTTGTAGTGATCGAGAACACCGATGGGAAAGTCTTACGCGAGTCGAGAAGGTGCAGTTACACTGCGTTAGTATTGAGGTGCAAGATTCGCCTAAGGAATGTTTTGCATGAGTCGAGAAGAGACAGCTACACTGCCTTAGTATTGAGGTGCAAAAATTGCCAAACTGAGTGATCGAACGGTAACTATGTTATAAGAAATTTGCTCTGAAATGTTTCACGTGTACTTTTGGTGTCTTTCATGAAAAGTTATTGTCTTTGACGTATACTCTTAAAGCCTTTGATAAAAAAATGTATGAATAAAGGGGTGTTCTACATACCAATTTCCCAACTTGTGCTTGTAAGGAAACGCATAAGAACGAGCCAAGTAATATCACAAAGTTTACCCGCAACCCCCGCCCCCCCCCAAAAAAAAATCCATGAATACAAAGGCATTTCGTCCATGCAAAACCGGCCCACAAGCGTATGCTCCGAAGGTATCATTTTGAGAGATTTGCCAAAAACAAATTAGAATTTTCAAAAAAATTACCCCGTAACCTCGGCAGATGTGTAAAATGGGCATGTTATATATTTTACAGTGTATGCATTTTCATATACGTTATTCAAAAAATTGTGTATACCATTGCATGTATTAGCACCCTCATCCATATTCGAATATGATTAACCGTACGGTCGAAGCTTGACAATCGTATACGATTGTCACACGTGAGAGAGAGCCGAACTTAGCGCCGAGATCGTGTATCCTATTGCGTGTATCCTATTGCACTCGAGAACTTGTGTGCTTCCGTATGTTCTATGTCGAGGCACGTACCCTACAAATTTTGGAAACCGCAGTGCATATGTACCCGGCATGTACCGGGGACGTGTACCCAACGTGTACCCAGCGTGTACCCAGCGTGTACCCAACGTGTACCCAACGTGTACCCAACGTGTACGAAAACAGTAAAAAACGGGGTCTGGTACATGTTGGGTACACGTGTACTCTACCTTGTACCTACGTGTACTTGCTCGCGGCGCGGCATATGTACCCGGCATGTACCCGCGACAGGGTACATGCTGGGTGCATGCGTCCGTGTATGTACCTTTTGCCGCCTGCGCATGTACCCGGCGTGTACGCATGTACGGGTACATGTGTACCGCATATGTACTCAGGTTACCGTTGGATGTTACCGTTGGATGTTACCGTTGGATGTTACCGTTGGGACACCCGGGGTACATGGTGGGTACATATGTACTTAGGCCAGGTGCATATGTACTTATTGATATAAACATGCCAGGTGCGCACGTACCCAACATGTACCCACGCATCAGGTACATGCCGGGTATGCGTGTACGCAGGTCAGGTACATATGTACGTAAGCCAGGTGCATATGTACTTATTGATATTAACATGACTGGTGCATATGCACCCCGCATGTACATTTGAGTGAGGTACATGCCGGGTACGCATGTACGCAGACCAGGTACATATGTACTTATTGATACTAACATGACTGGTGCATACGTACCCCATATGCACGTGTATATCGGTGCATTATTAGTACACATGTACCAAGCGTGTACGAGCCTCCCATACATATGTACCCAACATGTACGTGCGTATGCATTAGTACGCTATAGGTGCATGTGTACTCGAAAAGGGTACACATGCACGCAATGGTGGGTACAACTCTGGTGCGCGTGTACGAGGCCTATCTATATGCACAATATCACAAGAGGATTGCGAAAATGTGTGCTACTTACATTAAGTGTGTTCACAATGCATATGCTATGCGAAGGCTAGCACATCACGCATACGCATGGAACACTCGAGCATGTTTAATACAATCATATTAATACGATAGTGTAGCTAGCTAGGCACGATGGGATACAATTGGGACTACTCATCTCTATCCTACCAATACGCAAAATAACGTTCTATTCGTACGATTTCTAGTTCCAACACTACGATTGTAAACAATCTATCAACCTAGCACGCTCGAAGGGAAGCTTGAAGCTCATGAAGTACTCGAGGCGGTCGATTTTCTCCATTTAGGGTTTCTCCAAAACAGCCGATCTGAAAAGTAAAGCAAAGAACCAACACTTAGTAAAAAGCGGAAAACGCATCAAAGATTCCCTTGTGCAAAACATAACTAGCAACCTAGGAACCTCAAAGAAGCGCGAATGTAAACGCGAGATGATGGTGGAAAAATTGATTTCACCACTCGAATATTTTCAGCGATCTGAAAAACAAAAACAACCAAGTAACGTTTAGTAAAGATGAAAGATAATATAAGTGAAAAACGAAATTAACGAGGGAAACTGAAAAGGAGAGGTGGAGTGAGTTGGATTTGAACCAACTATTTCGAGTGCAAAGGACTCGCGGGAATCTTCCCGTTCACTCCAAGTCAAAGTTCCGCGCATGCCAAGGATGAGCGCGCTAAGCACACACAAAATAATACATATACATATAAAAAACATGCACTACAAACCTGTGACATATTGCAGCGAGCAAGAATGAGAAATATCATAACATGCAACCCGCTGGCGAGGCCACCACACGCTGCTGCACACTGCTGCTGGACGGTGAGTTTGAACTTTTACAGTATTCTGCAAAAATGCCTACAGTGGACACCTTGACTTCCCGTTGCGCGTTGGGGGGCGTGAGAAGTCACAGCACGTCCTCGTCACGCGAGCACGATCGACGATAACGATGACGATGACGAATTCTGCGAAACGTGTGCCATGCCATGCGATGCCATCGGACGATTGGAGATGGAATAATCCACCGCATGACGCTCGCGCTCGCGGGTTGGGGATCGCAGGCACGCAGGTCACGTACGTATCGATCGCGATCGTCATCGATTATTCCACCCCACCGCTCTACTCGGGCGGTCATCCTAATTGAGGTACGATTTTCTTTCTCTGTTCCTTTTTTTTTGGTGCAACACGTTTGCCCATTTTTCGTGCAACTAAAATGTTTTTCGGGCTCGTCGTGCACTCGATTATTTTTTGCGCTCGTCGTGCGCTTTAAAATGAGGCCAACTTGTTTTTGGGGGGTTTGGTGACTTTTTTTGCGTTTTGGTGATGTTCGCTTGGGTACACGTGCGCCTGGGTTGTACCTGAAGCTGTCGGGAAAAGTGTAAATTGTACTCGCATGCACTTGAATATACCAAACCTGAGTACATATGTTATTTCTGCACCCAACTTTGGCTTCATTCTTGTACTTGCTCGCGGCGGATTTTAGTAACGGGATGGTTCGTGTATACCCTAATTGTACCCAACATCCGCCGCGAGCAAGTACACAAAAGTACAAGAATGAAGTTTAAGTTGGGTGCAGAAATAACATATGTACCCAAAAATTACGTTCGGGTACATGCAGGGTACATCATTTGCGTACTGATAAGGTCCCTATGCACCGAAAACGTACGGTGATAGTACATATGCGGTACACATGTATCCGTCTATGCGTACATGCCGGATACACGTGTACCTTTACCTTGTACCCAACGTGTACTTGCTCGCGGCGCGGCATGCGTACCCGGCATGTACCCGCCGCCGGGTACATGCCGGGTACATGCGTCCGTGTATGTACCTTATGCCGCCTAATACATGCTCGGTACGTATGTACCCGCAATGTCTTCCCGTATGCAGATCCATGCGACATGGGCAGGAGCGTCGGGGACGCCCTCGGTATCTTCGCCCGGCCCCGGCGCATGCATGGCGACAACACGGTCGACAACGACCCGTTCACGACACCGACGATGTCGATGCAAGGTGCGTTCTTCCCTTCATAAAGTAATGCGTGCACTCCGGGTACACGTGCACCTTACCGTTCCGTCAGTTGGTACATGGCCGGTGTACTATACCCACCTTGGCTCTGCTAAGTTATATAAACAACACATTAACTTCCAGGCGGGGCCCACAGGCACTACGAAACATGCTCAACACGAAACTAATGAACATAAACTGAATTCCCATGGCATGTACGAACGACAGAAGAGGACGGCAACAATGAACCGCTGCATATATATACTTAAACAAAAGAATACATGGTACACTGATAGCAATATTAGGATTACATTCCCACTCGGCAAGTTTGCACGACATTACCACGATATGCAGGCGAACCCTACCGAAACCCTACCAATTAAAGACACAAATGACTTCACACAACCCCATATACAGAGAGGGACAGGAAAAAACTTTAGGGAATGGCTCAGGAGGGTAGGGAGACACGCTACACAAAGTATGAGGGCGAACTGCCGACACTTGACCACAAGCGAATTCCCAAAAATGCTCTACGTAAAAGTAAATTTTTTTGGAAAACACACCGAAACACCCCAAATGTTTTGCACTACTAGGGGACGACATACAAAAAATGAGGCCCGCCAAGGAAATGACATTGGGGGCGTTACAAATATGGATTTAGGGCAATGTAACGTTGTAACCATAAACTCGACAACAGCGAAAACACTACAGCGACACCCGAGATGGACAAGATAGGCCCAAAATAAGCACCCCAACCAACCAAATGACGCACTACCACCCACCCACTTAAAACGGAACTACTGTAGTACAAAGGCGAACCCTGAAATGGCCCTAACAACGAGGGACGCAAATGCACGCGCACGGCACAACATGACGGGAAAGACGTTAGGAAACTTCAGGGAATGGCTCAGGAGAGTAAGGAGAAGGGACACACAAAATACTGGAGCAAACTACCAACATTCGACCACAAGCGAATTCCTAAAAATGCTCTACGTAAAAATAAAAAAATCGGAAATTGCGGGTGCACGTGTGCACATTGCGGGTGCACGTGTACCCACCATGTACCATAGGTCAGTACGTGTGCACCCGGTCGCAACCGTTTCCAGTGCTGGCCCGGTACACGTGTATTTAGCCTGCACCCGTAATGCAGTGCACGCGCGGTACATACGTCCCCGGCATTTCCGTAGTGCTTAGGCGCCATGTGTTGTTTGCAGACGGCGCACCTTCAGGTCAAAGGCGCACCGGGTACCGCCAAGTACAAGATGCACATCGACCTGGACCCCACCCCATGGTTGGGAAGACAATACACAGAGTATGAGCGCGCTCTACTCGAAGGTTGCCCTCCTCGATGCCGCAAGTTCAATCGAGTGCAAGTGGGTACGATGAAGTTCCGGACCGCATCCATGGACAAAAAGTTCAAGACAGTGCAATGTTACTTCCGATCTTTTTACGTCGAGAGGGTGAGGACGAAAGGTCGCGAGCGAACAAAGGAAAAGGCAAAAACAGACCGGTGAGTGCACAATCATGTACCACCAGTACCCGTACACCCTCGGTACATACACACCTAACATGGGAACGCGTGGGTGCATGTGTACCCGTTATGTCTTCTTACTGGGTACGTCTTGGGTGCACATGTACCAGTGTGCAGTAGTGTGCGGGCCGAACATGCACGAGCCAAGCGGTGCGAGACTGATTTGATATCGATGTGATGGTGCATACGTGCTTGATGTCGGGAGGGGGTGATGCTTGTATTCCAGGTTTGGCCGGGTGGATGACATCTATCGAGTGGAGCTTGGAGGAAGACCGTACGTGTTTGTCAAGGTTTCGTGGCTCAAGAAGCCAACTAAAGCTTTAACGGCCGCTTTGCGTGCGAGGCATTCCATCATAGGAGCGGAAAGTGTTTCAAAGTGTTTCTACGTCTTGGACCCAGAGAATCCGGCCACTGAATTCGATCGAAAAGAACCGTTTGTGCTTGCCGAGGAGATTGCTTCTCAAGTGGTGATTCGAAAGCATCCTTGCATGGAAACCTCGGTGGTCTTGGATCCGCTAGCCGACTTCTTTGAGCAGATTGTCCGAGATGAGAATCCCAGTGACGATGAGGCATGATAGATAAACATAGGTAAATGTAATTGTATATAATGATCGTTTTTGTTATGGTGAATTGTTAAATTCACACATGGTACATTGTCGGTACACGTGCACGCCATATATAACACGCGTGGGGTAACTATGTACCCACGTCGTACTAAGGGGGTGCGTTCACATGTACCCAACATGCACTAGTCTGCCATTTGGTACATGGCTGGTACATGTGTACGAGACACCATGTACCCAGCATGTACTCAGCATGTACTGCATGGTACACGTTGGGTGCATGTGTACGAGGAACCATGTACCCGGCATGTACCTACATGTACCCGCCCGGTGCATGCTGGGTGCATGTGTACGCACTCGATTGCGTACACATGCACCCCGCATGCACCGTTCTGGAAGTGTGTACCCGTCGACGGGGTACATGTAGGTACACGTAGGTACACGCCAGTCCTGTTTTCCGGATGTCCATTTCTGAAGGAATAACTCATTTGTTTACATCGAAACTTGTCAAGGATGTCTTAGTCACTCATGGCCTTGACATATATGTGAAAATATTGCACTTTTTTACAACTCGGATTTTCACTGAGTTTTGGGCCCCAAGTTGGGAGTGGGTAGGTACATATGTACCTTGCCAAAGTACATGCCGGGTACATGCCGGGTACAGGCGTCCTAAATTTGTAGGGGTAGGGGGCCTAAGTTGTGTCTTGTGTGTAAGTTACGGCACATGACTACCGTAGATAAGTAATAAGAAATGTCGACATTATAGGGTTTATTGTACGATTATGTCCCGGTTGTACGGTAATGCTATTTCTACATAATGCATTACGCATTACGCGTAAATCTCAAAACCTTGGAAACACGTGTTTACGCGTAAATTACGTCGGGGGAGGTCACGTTTATCCGAACATAGGTCCGAACCAGTTTTGAAATCTAACGTAGAGCAAAATAACAGATGTAAAAAATCTGAAATCAAGCATTCCAAAAACTGATATCTGAAATCTAACGTAGAGCAAAATTAGCAAAAAAAAATCTAGAAAATTAGCAAAATTTTAAAAATGGAATCCCCCTCCCCACTCTAAGCGGCAACTCGGAATCCCAAGTCGGTATCCCCCTCCCCACTTACCCACTTTTTCGGGACCAGGAGTGAGGGCAAGATTTTTTTTAAAAAAACCCTCTATTATAATACAAGCTGCAGATACAAGCTGGTAGTCCTCCCCCCGGCCCCCGACTTCATTTCCAAACTCGAGTCCAAGTCGGTAGGGGGGAGGGGGGGCTCGTAGTGGAAGTGGGCGAGATTTTTTTTAAAAAAGCTCGTCTTATTGTTATAAGTAAAATAAAAATTATAATCCGTCACAATAGTCTGCTTCGTACTTGCTAGCTATTCTATTGCAAGGAAACTCCACGACAACTGCATCAATCGAATGTCGGAGTGAATGCGCATCAAAGCCGGGTAGAGGCTATAAATTGACTTCTGAACTGGTCTGACAAGTTTTGGCGTAACATCGATTTTCCTGCGAATCCTGCGATATCTCGTGCGAATAAACACTGAGGCAGCGACTACGCCAGGCGTGCACGATTGTCATAAACTGACCACGACGTCAGGCTCGGACTAGCTTTTGACAATCGTATACGATTGTCAAAGCTTGCGACTACGAAAGGGGGCCGGACCTAGCGCCCAAGCTTCACAATCGTATACGATTGTCACGCGTGAGTCAGGGGGCCGGACCTAGTAGCGCCCAAGCTTCACAATCGTATACGATTGTCACGCGTGAGTCAGGGGACCGGTCAAAGCTTTGCGACTACGGCAGGCTCGGACTCAGCTTTGACAATCGTATACGATTGTCAAAGCTTGCGACTACGGCAGGCTCGGACTCAGCTTTAACAATCGTATACGATTGTCAAAGCTTGCGACTACGACGGCAGGCTCGGAGTCAGCTGTGACAATCGTATACGATTGTCAAAGCTTGCGACTAGGGCATACGATTGTCAAAGCTTGCGACTACGGCAGGCTCGGACTCAGCTTTAACAATCGTATACGATTGTCAAAGCTTGCGACTACGGCAGGCTCGGACTCCGAAGCTTTGACAATCGTATACGATTGTCAAAGCTGGCGACGTTTTTTTAAGTCTAATTCTTGAGTCTGTAGAAAAGCTGGGTTTGACAATCGTATACAATTGTCAAAGCTGGCGACGTTTTTTTAAGTCTAATTCTTGAGTCTGTAGAAAAGCTGGGTTTGACAATCGTATACGATTGTCAAAGCTGGCGACGTTTTTTTAAGTCTTAGAATTATTGAGTCTGTATAGAAAAGCTCCAGGGGTTTGACAATCGTATACGATTGTCCAAGCTGGCGACGTTTTTTTTATTTTTAATTCTTGTCTGTATAAAAGCTGGGTTTGACAATCGTACACAATTGTCAAAGCTGGCGACGTTTTTTTTTTGTGTCTAATTCTTTCAGAGTCTGTAGAATTAAGCTGGTTTTGGCAATTGGTTGCGAATTTCAAAGTTGACTAAACTTCACTATATTATGTGCGGAAGGCAATCTTCATGCATACATTCTTCGAAAAATTTAGCACGGTTTTGCCCCATTCTTTTTATTTTTTAGGTTATTCATGCATACATTCTTCGAAAATTTTAGCACCGGTTTGCCCCATTCTTTTATATTTTTTAGGTTATTCATGCATACATTCTTCTGAAAAAATTGCTTCCGGTTTGCCCCATTTCTTTTTTATTTTTAGGTTATTCATGCATACATTCTTCGAAAAAAATTTATATACCAGTTTGCCCCATTCTTTTTTTTTTTTAGGTTATTCATGCATACATTCTTCGAAAAATATAGCACCGGTTTGCCCAGCATTCATTTTGTTTTTTGGGTTATTGCTGCAAACATTCTTCGAAAAATTTAGCACCGGTTTGCCCCATTCATTTTGTTTTTTGAGTTATTCATGCATACATTCCTCGAAAACTTTAGCACCGTTTGGGGGGGGGTATTCATGGTTGCAGGCTTTTTTGGGGTCTAACGTCTAAGTCTTTTAGAGTCTGCGGAAAAGCTGGTTTTGACAATCAGATTGATATTCAGATTTTTTACATCTGTCATTTTGCTCTACGTTAGATTTCCATTTTTCAAATTTTGCTAGTTTTGCTCTACGCTAGATTTCAGATTTCCTTTTTTGGAATGCTTGATTTCAGAGTTTTTACATCTGTCATTTTGCTCTACGTTAGATTTCCATTTTTCAAATTTTGCTAGTTTTGCTCTACGCTAGATTTCAGATTTCCTTTTTTGGAATGCTTGATTTCAGAGTTTTTACATCTGTCATTTTGCTCTACGTTAGATTTCCATTTTTCAAATTTTGCTAGTTTTGCTCTACGCTAGATTTCAGATTTCCTTTTTTGGAATGCTTGATTTCAGAGTTTTTACATCTGTCATTTTGCTCTACGTTAGTTTTCAATAAGGGGCGTAACTAGTTGGGCCCGTTAACTAGTTAGACCGAGTTACCACCAGTTATTGTTACTAGCTAGTTAATCAATTTCATTTTTATTAACTAACTGACCCTAGCTAGTTAATCAATTCGCACTAACCGTTTGTAGCTAGTTAATCAATTCTATTAATCGAATCAACTACTTAGTGGTAGTGACGAGCTGACCCCCCCCGCACAATTTATTAATTACCATTTAATCACCCATGTTAATCACTCATGTTGTCGGTGTAAGTTTTTTACTAACAACAAAACAATTACAAATAAATTCGTTTGGGAGACAGTTTTGACAATCGTACACGATTGTCAGACCTGTGTATCGCGTGTTCATTAATAATTTCTATATAGCCCGTATAGACCGGACTAGGAAAGAATGGGAAATGATCCTCCTAAAGGCCTCAAGCGATTTAAATATTGCCTAGGAGGGCATGGGCGGATGCAAAAAATCACAGGGCTACTGCCTGACTCACGTTTGACAATCGTATACGATTGTCAAGCTCTGTCGTTGGGTTCGTCTCTCTGACGCACGTTTGACACTCGCATACGACTGGGTTATACCCCCTGAGTCCCTGGTTAGGGGGGGAGGGGGGAGTCAGTGTATATTCCTTAAGTATGAAGAAAAAATTTAAATTTCTTAAGTATGTGAAAACGCAGGCGTCGACGCGGGCCGACGCGTTACCCTCCTTAAGTATGGGCTTAAGTATGGGAGCCCTATTTTGCGAAATCTTAGAATGTTAAAAATGTTTGGTCCGGTCCGTCCAGTCCGTCCAAACTGGACGGACTGGACGGACTGGACGGACTGGACGGACCGACTGGACCGATATGAATCCCCTGCGTCCGAGACTTGGTTGGGTCATCCGGGAGGACCGACGCGAGACGTTTCTCATCCGACATACCGACCCGAACACGGAACAGTCTCATCTCTTTGTTGAGCTCCTGTTCTCGGGGAAAACAATTTCCTCGGAATTTCCACGAGCTACGTTGATGTTTTGAGGCGCGAATTCGGCAAGCTACAGGTGAACCCGTGAAGCCGCCGCCTCTCTTCAACTGTGATAGCCTCTCCAATTGTGAAAGCCGGTCTTACTCCTCGTACATTCCGTTAACCAGTTTCGAAGTCTGCATGGCAACACGTCCCACCGTTGAAGAGTTTAATCGCACTCACTATGCCCAGATTCTGCCGAACCTGTGGTTCCAGGGAAACCAAAACTGCATTTCGAAAGTGCACTTACGCGCAACTGCAACGATGGGCTTGCGTGAAACCCGACTCCAAAGTGATTTGCGCCAAGTGTCGCCAGAACCCCCCCGCAGCTCTTGTTCCCGATGCCCCGCCTTCTGAGACCAACGAGGCCCCGACACTTGCGCCAGTGGGGGATGAGGGTTTACAGCCTTCCCAACATCCCGCAGCCGGTAAGAATGAAGTAAGTCCTGCTCGTTACCCGCTTTTTCTTATCCCAATTTGAACTTGCAGCTGCATAGAACTTTTAGGCAAACGATTTTTTGCAGATCGATGTTGGACCCCTATAGATAAGTTATTCCAAAACGCAACGCAGCTAACACAATTGTGCCATGGGTGTGTGTGTATGTGTGTGCGTGTGTTCGTTTGGACTTCGTGATGATGGAACGAACGCATCGCAAGGTAAACTTGCGTTTAGTTTCCAGGAGTGGTTGAAGTTAGCTTGTGAAGTTCGGACACTGAGACGAAGCCTCAAGCTGGCACAGTCTGGACTCAAGAAAGCGAATAGCCGATATCAAAGGTACCACTTTATTGTGCTTACTTTATTGACTTGATTTCCCCCTCCCCCTCTTCAAAAGTCTTCCTTTATGTATGCCATGACAACATTCCCATCACAAATTTGGACGTCACGCAGCTCGATGCGCAGGTTGTTGTCGTGGTTGCTATTCAGCTATTAGTTTTCACCACATACACCCATGACAGGTGGTCATATCTACTTGGGAAACGTGATACAGTAGCGAGTGATATCAAATCATGTACTTGAAGTTTTTGCACAATAAATAGCATATCCGCTGAATTCCCCTAGGGCTGATTTATCAGCCAGTTATAAGGGCTGCTGATTGGCGGGTATATGGGCTGCTGATCGGCGGGATATGGGATGAGTACCGGCGGATACGTAGGCTGAATTGCTGCAAGTTTTGAGAATGTGGTCAGTTCAGCTGATTTCTGAATTCTATCTGTTACTCGCGAAAAAATGTTCGGTGTGAGAAGAAGACGAAAAGAAGAGTCGGCAATTGTAGGCCCTCTCGTCAAGCACACCTGTTCAGCGCGCTTCGATTCGAGTAGCTCTATTTGTGTTTTCGTATCCCTGCTCATACAAACATAAAGCGAACATACAGGGCTAAATTCAGCTCACACATATAATTGAATTAAGCTCATATATAGAGCGGAATTCAGCTTATATATATGGCCGAATTCGGCTCATATACAGGGCTGAATTCAGCTCATATATAGAGCTGAATTCAACTTACATATATGGCTGAATTCAGCCCATATACAATTCGGCCGATTTCAACTCGCACTTAGGGCTGAACTCATGGCTCGTATATAGGGTGGAATTCAGCCCATATATATTTTGGCCGATTTCAACTCACATGCAGGGTTGAATTCAGCTCACATATATATAGGGCTGAATTCAGCTCATTTATATTGCGCATGAGAGAAGAGACTTGCGTGCATTTTCGTTGTCCTCCTATTTGACTATAGTATGCGCATAATTATCTGGTGACCAATACGCATTTCGCGGTCGCCGGCAGGTCGCGTCTGGCGGGTCCCATCCGACGTGGGACATTTTTTTTCGAGCGGATTCCGCAAGGCCTTTGATGGAAACGTACGTGGGAGATCAAACTTGGTCGAAAAAATATGGACCCGGACGTGATTGGCGCCAAAGTGTCCATTTTGGGCATTTCGCGGTCGCCGGCAGGTCGCGTCTGGCGGGTCCCATCCGACGTGGGACATTTTTTTCCGAGCGGATTCCGCAAGGCCTTTGATGGAAACGTACGTGGGAGATCAAACTTGGTCGAAAAAATATGGA